>VXAY01002792.1:1466-24424 GCA_013399855.1 Oxyruncus cristatus
TTTTAATAACAAAAAAAAAATTTTTAAAAAAAAAAAAAAAAAAAAAAAATTAAAAAAAAAAAAAAAAAGGAAAGAAAAAAAAGAAAAACAGCACTTGAGGTCTCATCAGTTAAAGCACCTTGTGGATTCTGTTTCCTATACTCTGATACTAGATGAAAATTTAGTGTATAGAAAAGCCTTCTTCAGAAAGAAGCAACAATTTTAAAGATTCTTTAATGGTGTTTTTATTGGGTATATAATTGAGTGTCCTAATGGTTTATCAATAACATGAATAGCTAAGTATACGTACAGATAATGTATCATGATCTCAAATATCACAGTATTGTGCTGTTCTACATTTTATTCCCATAAATAGTTGTTTGGTTTTTTGATTAGGGCAAATGTCTCATAAGATTCCAAGACTCTACTCCCTTATTCTTTTATATTTTTTTATATAAGCAGGTTTTTTGAGTAGTCCTAAACATAAAAAGCAGACTTTCCTTGTAGAAAAGCTTAACTTTTTGCTGCCTTCTTAAAGAAAAAGAAAATCCCTCCATTGGAAGGGAAAGAAATGTCTTGAGATTCCTCTGTGAAATCTTAAGACACTTTATATACTTAATGGGGCCTAAAATGAATTCATATTATAAATTCCAAGTATCCATTACACTAGGAGTCTACTTTTCCCTACCCACCTGAGTTGATGCATCTGGTGCCAGTACTATTGCTGGCAGTGTTGTAATTGGGGACTCTTTGTACCTTAAATCATTGAAATCAGTGTTTTTTTTCTCATGGAGTGAGAACTTACCATAGCATTTGATACTGGATTAAGTACACAAGGTTATTGGCTTACCCCTTACGTCTGTATTTTTTCATTTAACAGATGTCACTAAAAATAATGGGGTTTAGTTTCTGGAGCCAAACACCTTTAAAAATCCTTTCCCAGGGTAAACTAGACTCTTCTATTTAGGTTTTTAAATAGATGCAGCTTCTTAACATATTTCAGTAACAGAATTTAAATTTCTGATCTGAGTGGCTTTGTGTAGCTTACTTGCACACCAGATCACACGCATTCATTATGTCATAATGGGCCTTGTTATTAAAAGTAGTTGCTTCTGCAAAACCTCTAGGATAGTGGTTGCTGAGGTATGACCAGCGAAGGAGGACTTTCTAGGTTCTTCATGACAGTGCATGTTATTGTGAACCTTTGGACACTACAGCAGCACCATATTAAAAAATATTCTGAAGTATATTCTACAAATAAGTCTGGGCTGGGGATGGGATGGGAAACTGTATAGAAGGGTTATTATGAACTTGAAAAATACACATCTTACTAACAATCTTGTGATCTAGCTGTCATTCTTTTGTTATCGTGGCAGTAGCAGGATTGCCTTTGTCTGTTTTTCCCATTGTCTCATCCATTACACTAGTACTGTACTTTGTAAGTGCAGCTAGTGATAACTTAGCTTTGAGAACAAAAATGTGGCCAGTGTTACAGCTTTTAATCACTTGAATAAATTGATGATAGTGATGGATATTTTTATGCCATAATGACATAGAAGCAATACCAAAAATCAAGCCTTGAAAAAGTGGGCCAGACACCTTTCAAAAATTGGCAAAGCAGTTACCAGTTTGTGCTAGTTTTACCAGTAGACTAATGTATTGGTAGAACTTGTGAACCTAAGAAATAAGCTTCATGCGTGTTGCATTTGCCTAATATGTGAATACACTAATAAAAGTTTTAATTCTCATGATGACTGTGTGGAGTTTTTTATTAATTGCTGTCCATATGTTTTGTTGAAGGTTAGGAATCATCCTAACCCACCCAAATAAATGGTGCAAGTGCCCTGCAAGTTGTGGCTGAGAAAGTTAGAGTTTAGGGGTTAATATGACTTTTCATACAGCTGTTGTGGAGGTTCTGGATCTCAGTGTACCGCTCAGTGGGTACAGACTTCTGCTCCTGTTTATTAAAGAAGTGGCTTTTTCCTACCACAGTCAAATTGCAACCTGCTAACTCAGATGTTTGTTTTCTCCTGTGAAACAGTTAGATAAGAGAGACTTGTCTGGGTCAGACTCGTATTTATGAGCAGGTTGCAGCTTGAATCAGTTGGGTGACCTAATTCTATGGTCTCCTTGCTGTGGGTTTCTGAATGTGCTCTTTCAGTTGTGGCGGTATTACTTGCTTTGCCTTGAACATCGTAGTAGCTTCGACTGTACCCTTTCTTTCAGTGTGCACTTCCCAGGAGTGTACAAGAACCCTGCAGACGTTACCTGTGGGTCTGCCTGTGTGCAAGACCGTCTCAGTCCGTGTAGAAGTCACTGGTTTTCACTTACTTGTACCACTAAAATATTCTCTCCTGCCATTGGTGTTTCAGCCACAGCCTAGTGGCACAAGGGAACTTATCTGTGCTTAAAAATGTTTGCTTGCCAGTGTTTCATTTAAATGCCTCTGGCAGTTCTTAAGTAACTTTAACCTACTCCTGTTTCTTAATCCATTGCCTTTCTGACTTACCCCACTGCTGATCTGCTCTTCTTCAAAATCTGACCAGTGCCAACTCAAACACTGTAGTGCAAAATGCCTGTGGTACATAAGGAATGTGGCTTCATCCCTCTCTTCCCAGTCAAAGTACTGATGTACAAAGTGGATTTTTTTTTTCCAGTGAGGCTATTTTGCAAAATAAAATATGTAGCAAGCAGGGAGTACTCAAATGGGTAGCCAACTACTTACCTGTATCATGGAGCTGGAAAAACTCTATATGTAACTATTGCCTTAAGTTTAGACTGGGATTCTGTGACCCTGGGTTCAGATCTCTCTCGTCACTAGCCCTGTCTGAGCTTTATTTTCATAGTCTTGCCAAAGCCAAGTAATCAGAAATCAGGTAGTTGATGCAAACATCCAAGCCTAAAAATGGTTTTGGCAGCTTGGAGGCACAGAGATGACTTCCCAGAACCCTTCCTCTGCCAAAGAAAAACCTGATTTCATTTAGAACTTGTTTCAGGGTTGAGGCTTTGAGAACAATGTCAAATGCCTGGACTCTTTCAGCTTTAAACTATGATACTTGGTACTAGAGTGGCATCATCTCTGCATGTTTCCCCCTTTTTGTGCATGCTTCCTACCTAGGTGGTGAGCACTGTGCAACAGGAATTCTCTGCTGTTACCTTAGCATTTTGCATAGAGTCCTTGGACTTCCAGGTGGTGCCATACAAATCTAGACCACAGTGAGAGCTTTGATGTTTTCTTGTTCTTATTCAGGACATTGTGCTTAATCAGTACTTAACCTCCTTGAGACCAATCGCAGGCAAGCAGCATAAATAATTTAACTTCAGGCTCCCTGTAAAATCAGCAGGGAGAGGTAAAGTCTGAATTTAGGGCTCTGAGTGGCTCCCTGGTAGAGAGCCTGTGCTGTTGGCTGAGGGGCCTGTTTTAAATGCATAAAGCAAGTATGAATATCTGCCTTGAAAGGTTCTTGGTTGCTATCAGTCAGCTAAGGTGTTTAGGAATAATAGCTTTGAACTAATTAACACACTTAATGCTAGAAATCACAACTACTTCACTTCACTAAGCTTCTTATTTTCATGTGTCCAACTTTTCATGTAGAAGTGGGAGGGTGTGAAGTTTGGGGGTTTGATAATCATCTGCAGCTCTGAATTGCTGGCACAGTGAACTGTGTTTTGTTTTAAGCCTTCAAACTTGTCGCACTTCATTGTGGTTACAGCTTTTTTTAGCATTGCAAACTGAAATTTTACTGCAGCTGGGTTTTGAGTTAAAATATTGTGAAATACAGGATTTCACTATACTCCACCCACACAGTGTTTTACTTGAGTATGAAGCAGTCTTCCTTTTACCAAAACAAGCTTGACTATAACCTAATTTTGGGGACACTGAAGCTTCAGTGAGGTACTGTCTTTATTAAAAGAATTACAAAAATAGCAAGTAACATGCCAGCTGTATTAGCAACGGCTGCTAGAAGGACCTGCTGAGAGAATAAAGTTGCAACTGGTCTGAAAGTTTATCACTACTAGGAAAATACTGGTGAAATACTCACTTGGCTAGTGAAGAACCATCTCTGGTGAGTTGACCCTTGCTGGATGCCAGGTGCCCACCAAAGCTGCTGTGTCACTGCCCTCTGCAACTGGACAGCAGAGAGAAAACATAGTGAAAGGTGCATGGGTGGAGGTAAGGACAGCGAGAGATCACTCACCAAATACTGTCACTGGCAGCATAGCCTCGAATTGGAGATATTAATTGAATTTAATAACAGCAAAATCAGAGCAGGATAATGAGAAGTAAAATAAATCTTAAAAACACCTTCCCCCCACCCCTCCCTCCTTCCCAGGCTCTGTCTCCTCACCCCCAGCAGCACAGGGAGATGGGACTGGGGGATACAGTCAGTTCATCACACGTTGTTCCTGACACTCAACAGGGGGAGGAGTTGGATTCCTTCCCCTGCTCCAGCTTGGGGTCCTTCCCACAGGAGACAGTTCACTAGAACTTCTTCAGGGGGAGTCCATCCCACGGGCAGCAGTTCTCCATGAACTGTTCCCATATGGGTCACCCTTCCACAGGGTCAATCCTTCAGGCAGAGGCTGTTCCAGTGTGGGTCCCCCACAGGGTCACAGGTCCTACCAGCAAAGCTGCTCCTGCATGGGCTCCTCTCCATGGATCCACAGGTCCTGCCATGACCCTGTTCCAGCAGGGGCTTCCCATGGGTTCACAACCTTCTTTCAGGCACTCCCCTGCTCCAGTGTGGGCTCCTCCAGGTGGAACTCTGCATCCCTGTGGCTCTCCATGTGCTGCAGGGGCACAGCTGCCTCACCACGGGCTGCACCACGGGCTGCAGGGGAACCTCAGCTCCAGTGCCTGGAGCACCCCCTGCCCCTCCTTCTGCACTGCCCTGGGGATCCGCAGAGCTGTTCCTCTCCCATGCTCTCACTCTGCTCTTGTCAATTACAATTGAGACCCAATTACATCTGCACAATAACTTTTTTTCCTTCTTAAGTGTGTTCTCACTCCTGCTTGCCTCGGCCTTGACCAGCATGGGTCCATCCTGGAGCAGCTGGAATTGGTTCCACAAGGCATGGGGGAAGCTTCCAGCAGCTTCTCACAGAAGCCACCCATGTAGCCCCCCTGCTACCAAAACCTGGCCACGCAAACCCAATACCCCACCATAAACTGCATTAAAAGAGGCAATTTAAAAATAACCTTCGGTCGCATTAGTCCTCTTTTCCCTCTTTCTTGGGTAAAAATTTCTCCAAGTGAGGTTGCTGTTTATTGTCTTGGGAAAGCACAGTGTGTAGAGTAAGTTCCGAATCCTGGATTGTCACAGCTACAAGAACTAGAATCTAGGCTTCAAAGCTGAGAACAGTCTTTGATGTTGCATTAGCTGTTGTTTCATTAACTGTGATCAGGATTAAATCTAGTTACTTATCAGAAGAAAAATGAATGACAATGGATATGTAAAGACATCAGACCTCAATGCTCTTGATCCTTTTTACCCATTTAGAAGATCTAGTCAGAATGGATTCGATAAAGCCCAGTTGCTTGTCCTATTCCCTTTGGAATAGGATCCAAAGTGTCAATGGGCTCCAGCTCTACTGTTTTCCCAACAGGGGAAGGTGAAACAAAGAAGGGTTCTGTCACTCTTGATTTTTCTGTTAAAAGCAGAATTGTGGCTCTATTTGCTTGTCTAAAGGTGTAGTAAGGTATTGTAAAAAATTTATGCCACATGTATTAACTGAGCTTATGAGCAACGTGTACCCGAGACTGCAGATTCTGAAGTGTTGTTTACTTGCCTTTTCATTTTGAAGTGAGATTCCAGGAACAACCGTTGTGGCACTAAGTGTAGGAGATTATTAAACTTTGGCTGCCAGTAGTTGCAGTTGTGTAAAGAGCTGGATGCTCTCCATCAGTTCGTGTTTAATCTTCAGGAGTAGCTGGTCACCTCTGATCAAGGAGTTCCTACACAGAGAGACCAGAGCCTCAGACATGCTCCCACTTTCCAAGGAAGCTGGAGTAGAGGCAGGTCAAGGTGGACAGCCATGCCCTGAACCAGGGAATTGCAGACCCCTCGGAGTCTGCGCCCTTAAAATTCTTCAGGGAGTTGCCAAGGTACACTGGAATTGCCTAGGTGCATGAACTGCTTTGAAATAACACTAAAGCATAATGAATTTAGAAACACTTCAGAAGTCCTGTCTCTGTGTTGCATGTCCTTGAAGAGCTGATGTGTACAATTCACAAAGTGAAGCTGAGAAAAAGGTGTGTGTAAGCTGGTGAGATTCATGAGGAGGGGTTATTCAGGATGGATTCCCCAGGGCTTTCACACCTGTGTGTTGGTGTATTTTTCTTTTCCCTGTGGAATCACTGGTGGAGTCTGTGGTTAAAAACAAAAAGCCTCAGGTAGCAGAGGCAGGTTTCTGGGGAGAGGAGCCAAGGTTTGATCACACTGAAGCTCTGAAGAGAACCACATTGATGTTGCCATTGAAACAGCAGCAGGCAGTGCTGAGATTTGTGAGCTGGGAGAAGTATTACACTGCTGAGTCGCACCATGTGAAGGACAGTGTGCTGTTGGTTCAGGTGCAGGTCCAAGTGACATTTCTTACTGACCTGAGCACAGGTTGTGCACAGACAGAGTCAGTTGTGCTGTGTGCCTGTGCTGTGCTTCCTCTCGTGCTGGGTTCCAAAGCTGGGAAAAGCAGATGGAGCTTGGGCTGGTGTCTCTCCTACAGGCATAAGTGGGTAAAACTCAACAAGGTCCACTTGTGGGTTTGAATGTATAATCACTACCCAGACTAACAGGGGAGAAAGGACTTCAAAATTAGCTGCCATGTATTTTTTGTAAGTGGTCTGCTGAACAGCCAGGAGCACTAAGTTTGGTGCTGTAGCATCCGGAAAAAAATGTATTGGGGAACAAACGAAGTTGCGTTTTGGATGTGGAGCTAAGCAGTCTCAGCAGGACGGGAGGACTGTTAAGCACTGAGGTAGGCTCTGCGTGGGAAGGACTGTGGTTGCTCTGGAGAGTGTCCACCTCCAGAGTGGACATTCCTAACAGGATCCTCGTCTGCACAGGAGATGCATCTACAGCACTGAGGTGTATGATCATATGCCAACATCTCCTCTTTTTGTAGTCAGGCCTTGGAAACGATAACATTAATTTAGAAACAATAATCCCCTTCTAGACAAGTACACTTATCTCTTCTTTTACAGCTTCAAAAGTCTTGAGAGTCCAATGGGAGGAAAAACCACAGCTATTAGCAAGGCTGATGTTAGTACTGATGCAAGGGAAAACATCTTCATAATGTACTCAGACTTGGAGATTTGTGCAGCGTACAAAATTAAAATGGGCATCAAGCCAGGGCTGACAAACACTGAGGTTTAGCAGAACAGGAAAAGTGGTGGAGATGAAAAAAAAAAAAAAGAGAGAGTGGCTGATGCTCAGCTTCAGCAGTGATACTTGGTCGCAACAGCACCGTGAGTAGCTATCTGAACACTCGTGATATGTATCTGCTAGTTAGACATCATAAAACTAGTTTTCCTTTTGTTACAGCTCTGAAAGAGTGGTTGGAGCACAGGAGCAGACTTAATGGAAATGGGGCTGAGGGGAGGACAAATCTAGATTTGCATCTCTGCTGTTGCCAAAGCCAAGGCTCAGCACAGTGCCTTCTGGAGCAGCTTGAGTTCAAGACAAAAGAACCGACACTTGTCCTGTCTCTTGGTGGTTACCTGACCATGAGGAGAAGCAGTCTTAGAAATAAATAGTCATGAAAATCCCACAGCCTCTATGGGAAGAGGTTTGCTGCAATATCTGTGTGAATTTTGATTCAGAAGAAGACATTTTTGCTTTTTCTGTAATGCTCGGACGATCCTTGGGAGCGTTCAAGTGCTCCTCGGCAGCTTGCGCATCTCATCCTGTGGGTTGAAGGTGGTTTGTGGTGGGTTTTTGAGCGGGAGAGCTTTATTTTTTTAGGGATTTAGCAGAGAGACTGATGGACTGAAACTCTACAAGACCTCCTTGTCTCCTGATTTTGTTCTAAAAGCACTTAACTCCAAAGTTAGTGGAGTTTTGCATGACAAACAGCAGCCATGCTTGTAAAATGTGGAGAAAACACTATGCTTTTCTGAGGCCCTGAGGAAGAATAATAAAGAGGATTTTTTTTTCCCAAAATACTTATTTGCCAATAACAGGAAGTCCTATTAGGAGAGGGGACAAAAAAACAGCTTCAAAGTTTTCTACTTAAAAACAGGGTGGGGGTGGTAGGAAGGGAAGTGGCCTGCACATAACTGTCTAAATAATTTAATTGTGTTTGGATTGAGAGCACTGGGTTGAAACTTCCCTGGCTGATGGACCAAAGCTTTGGTGAGGTGATGCTTGAAGAGACTTAATTTCAAACATAGGACACTTGGTCACAAGTATGTTTGCTGTGTCAACATACACCCCTGTTATGTGTCAAAACCCTTGAGCTCAGCCGAAGGGTGGCTGTGAAGTTTTGGGATCTGTTTGTACCCAGTGCTTCCCCCAGGCTGCTCCAAGGGGTTGAGACACGTACTCGAGCATAAGTAATGATTTACCCTCACATTAGGAGGATGAGCAGAATTTTGGGAAGTTGAATCTCTGGTCTAGGACAAGCAAAGATTCCCCTTGTCTTCCCCGACTCCCCCCATATCTGGTGCTGTCAAAAAGATCTGGGAGCATTTGGAAGAACTAATGTCCCATTAATTAGCACTGCAGTAGGTAGCACTGGCCATACTGATTACTGACGTTGGGACTGTTGTGTCCAACTGGGTGTCTAACAAAAAATAAAGACAGATGAATTTTTGACTGTGACGAGCCCAAACCCCACTTAAAGTATCAGAAAAGAGCTAATTAAGTGTCCGGATTAAAAAAGGGATGAAATACCGAATATGGTAGAGGTAACATCGTAATTTCAGGAGTTTAAAAAAAAAAAAAGAGATCTCCTTTCTTAGACTGAGTCCCTTGAAGGGTGTTTGTATGGGTTGTTTCGCGCAGAAGAGGGATCAGATTCTCCCAGCGCGGGCGTCAAACCTCCACAGCTCTGGGAGGGAAAACGATCTGATGAAAGTTCGTGTGGAGGAGTGCCAGGGCAGGCAGACTGTGATGAACAGTATCTGTGTACAGATGGAAAGCGGGTAAGTGCTGCCAGTGGGCAGTGTTTTATGCCCTTGTTTTGCGGGAGTCCTTGGGCACTCCTCGCATGTGTGTGTCAGCCCTTCGTACTTTCAAGTAAGTTTGAACTCCTGGGGAGTTTCTTGGTTGCCGTTGCCTGAGGATGCATCTGCAGCAGCAGCATTAAAACCCACACCTTCCTGCCTTCCAGTCTCAGGCTGATTGCACTACGCCACAGTATTTTTTTTTTTTTTTTTTTTTGACAGAATACCGCTGTTGGCAGCCCATAGCTCTGAGTCACGGAAACTTTGAAGTGACTTTTCTGTGACTACGGAGGTGTTCTGCTTTGTGTCCCCCTTCCTCTGGCTTGTGGAGTGGGTCTGGTGCCACCGCAGGGGGACCCATCAGGGTACTCCTCTTGTCCTTGGTTAATGAGACAGTGGTGGAGGTGCTGTGACCAGACTGTAACTCAAGATGGGTTTGGCCATCTGACCAGCTGAAATGGGAAAGTATCTTCTTCAAAGAGGCAAAATAATGAGAAACAGGTGTTGATATTTATGAAACTAGTTGTACACCAGTTGACTGACTATTTTTGTTCCTAGTAGTTTTGGAATTTGCAGATGTGACTCTACTACAGTCCACCCTTGCCTGTTTTAAGGGTAAAGCTGCTTTGCAGATGACCTTCACTGACCTTGATTCCTGGTGTAAGAGAAACTCGTTTGACCTTGGGCATCAACCCAGTGTGTGTTTCCAAAGCAATCTGAAAAACAGTCTGTGCACTTCTCACCTCTCAGAGAAGGTTGGTGAGAATGGCCAGTGACACACGTTGTGTCACTGCTTGTGGGGTTTTATTTATAACCTGGTGCTTGTAACGGTGAAGAAATCTGAGGGAACAAAAGCAAATCGGCACCTTGGCTTTAACGTTCTCTTGGGAATAACTCAGTCCTTTGAAAATTACTACTCTCTAAAAGAAAATAACGGGGATACCTTCATTGATTAAACTGTTTTAAGAAAAATAAAATGCCAAGAAGGACTTTGTTGAACAAAGGTGCTAGGTGGTGGTTTTCAAACTACGTAAGAAAAGCAACCACGTTTCGCTAGATTTGGATGAAAGAGAGGAGGAGAAAAAAGCCAGGCACTTTTGACAGAGCTGAAATGTTACATGGAGAATGTTGGTTACACGGGAGTGTTGAATGAAAGCAAAGCAGACAATTTGATCCCTTGGTCATCATTCCAGCCAGGCAACCTCCCTGAGCTGATGTCACCCCATTTGTCTCCAACTATTTCAAAATTACATTTTTCTGACAAGCCTTCTGCTGAGTGTTTCTCACTTTGGATTTTCCTTTCCCACGTAACATGAAAATGATCTGTCGTTCCACATAGGGTAGGCATTCAGTTCTGAAGTTCCTCCAACTGTTGTTATATATGGCACAGTCACTTCTGTGCAGATGTGAGCATTTCCAAAAACTGCTGTACGAATTCAGGCCACTTCTAAACCCCTTCAGGTTTTTTTACCTGCCTCCCAACAACAGGACTGTCTTCTCTTCCAAAAACTGTCCATCCTATGTTATGACTTAACCCTCCAGCCTTATTGTTTTGCAACTTGGGCAAGAAATCTCTTGATCTGTGTCACTGACAGGTGACATCTTCCCCGCTCGAGGTGGTTGGTGCAAAACCCTAGGTCTCACCAAGCTAGAATCTGGGGAGGGAAAGGACGGGGGGAAGCCTCAAAAACATGTTCAGAAGACACCCTACAGTGGTTGCAGTTAAGACAGTGGGGTCCTAGGTAGATGCCAAGCTTGACTGGAATCATGTGTTGCTGTGAGAATGGTGTCTCTTCGAGCATCTTGTGACTCCCTAGCAAGGCAACCCTGACTTCTGTGGGCATGGTTTCCACTCTGCTAAACTCGATTCTGCAGTCGACGTCCCCGCCAACCGCCGCGGTCAGATGGTGTCTGTCGCTCGTGGGCACGTGGTCTTTGTTCTTCACTTGAGGTTTCATCTGTAAGCTTTGCTTCAGGTATTCCCAGCTGGAGCTGTGGTCCCTTTACTCCCCTGCCAGACTTTCCCACAACAACCTGGTCACTGTTCGTGCTGTGGCAGGACTCGTTCTGTGGTTGGGAGCAAAATCCTGTTTCTCCCCACGTTAGTGTTAGCAAACACCATCTTTTCTGGTTGGAGTAGCTCACACAGGCAACTTCAGCAGCCTTGGCATGGTCCTGGTAGGCACAGAAATTTCACATTCATGCCCTAAAGCTCTGGGCTGCTTTAAAAGGCATTCATGCAAAGCTTTCTGGTCTGTCAACCACAGTTTGCTATATCAAAATGATTACCTTTTCCTCTGTCAGGCAGTCCTGATTTCCCTGTGGGTTTGGTGTAAAGACAACAGGATTTGCTTGTCTCAGCAGCTCCCCTCCCGCTTGTCCTTGAGTGCTCTAGGAGATGAATTGAGTGCAGTTTTGCTTTTTTCCCCCCAGGTGGGGGATCTATTTTGAAATTATTCCAAAGGCATGTGATGTGGGGTTAGCGCAATGTAAATAAACCCAGCCTGCTTATTTCCCATGTGATCAGGAAACCTGGATGCTTCTCCTTTTGAGTAGGTTCATGTCCAGGGTCTTTCTCAGGTGTTTCAGACTGAGTGGCTGAACTCTCCTGGAATCTCTCAGGAAGCAGAGGGGCAGGCAGTGATCCCTTCTCTCTGGTGACCAGCGACCGGATCCAAGGGAATGGCATGGAACTGTGTTAGGAGAGGTTTAGGTTGGATATTAGGAAAAGGTTCTTCTCCCGGAGGACGTTGAACAGGCTCCCCGGGGAAGTGGAAGTGCACATTCTGGGATGTGCAGGGCCAGGAGCTGGACTGGATGATCCCTGTGGGTGCTTTCCAACTCAGAATATTCTGTGATTCCCAAGCTTTGCTATTTCTCTGTGAAGCTCCGAAGAAGACAGAGTGATGCTCTGATGATTCTGACCAGTGAAGCAGTGTGGAGACAAGTCTTCAATGTCTACCAGCATCTGAGGGGAGGCTCTTCTAAGATCTGTTTTGTCCCTGTGCCTGGTTGTGGGTTGGGCCTCCTGTTTCCCTCATTTGCTTTCTTAGGCTGTGGTGGGAGGATGGAGGAAACCTGACTCCTCATGGCAGGCACAGCTTAGCTCTCGAGGAAGGAGAGTTCCTTCAGAGCCTGCCCCTCTACGCCTGTGTCTGGTTCAGCCAAGAGATTGATCTTAGCATCTTCCACATCTTCTCCAGGCAGTGTCCTGTCATAAAGCCCTGAGGGCATCTGCAGTGTTGGGCTGAGCAGCTTTGTGGTTGTGGTTCGGTGTGGAGGACTGACCCGCTGCCCTTTGAATTAGTGACATATGGAAACTGAGGAGATTAGGTGGGGATAAGATCCAGCATGAGGGAAAAGCAGCTGTACTTAGGGAACACTCTGTTTAGCCAATTCCCTCCTGTCTGTGTGGAGCCCACTGGAACTGTATTTCTGGATATCTGAGAGGAAAATTAAAGAGGTGTGATGGACCTTCACCCACATGTGCACTGAGCTGTGGGCAGCTCTGGTGCTGCTCCAGGCCCTGCAGAAGTCACCTCATCCTTTCCATGTCTCCAGAGCTGTGCTGGGGTTGTTGCAGGGAGACACAGAGCAAACCCTCTGCACGGCCCATGGGTAAATCTGTGAAATATTACAAAGAATGGAATTTCTATCACATAATGATGTGTAAGGAGGAAGTTCTTTTACAGTGGGAGTGGTAAAACACTGGCACAGGTTGCCCAGAGAAGCTGTGGCTGCCCCACCCTTGGAAGTGTTGAGAGCCAGGTTGGACGGGGCTTGGAGCAACCTGGGCTAGTGGAAGGTGTCCCTGCCCATGGCAGGGGGGTGGAATGAGACGGGCTTTAAAGGTCCCCTCCAACATAAATCATTCTGTGATTCTGTGAGGTAATTCAGCTAAATGGTGATGGAGGTGAGAAAAAAAACCAAAAATAATCAAAACACTTTTGAATTACACGATCCTAAAGGCCACCACACACACCAGGAATTTATGGAAATGATGCACACCAAAAAAAAAAAAACCTAGAAAAGGCATCTGGGTCACGTTTGGTTTTTTTATTCTGATTACGGCCAACATTTCTTGCTATTTAAATCACATTTTACGGGGAGAAAACTTTGTGGTAGCCTCAAGCCATGAAAATTCAGATTTTATTTTTTTTATCCTAAGAAAAGAAAGCACACAGCAAAAGTTGAAATGGGAAAGCTAATGAAACTCATATCCCACTGAGCACTTGCACTGAAACTTTATAAACGTGAAAGAAAATATTCCTAAGTAAGCTAATATTCATTGAATGAGGAGGGCTTTCTGTGATCCACTCTGGTAGGGCTTGAACCAAGCTGTATTTCAGGCAGTAGGGAAGATAATGAGATTTTTATGTCAAATTATATTTTTCATATATATTACTTAAATTCATTCCAGTCATTGAAAGGACAGCTTCTAATTCGCTGCATCTGTTTTATAATACGCATTTTTTGTTTGGTTTTTTTTTTTTTTTTATTTCCTAGCTGTAAGCATTTGCCCTCCGAAATTTCTAGGGTTTTGGGTTTTGTGTTTTTTTTTTTTTTTTCTTTTGCATGGATGAATGTTAATCTGACAGGGAGGGCTTTCGTATCAAGTGGAAGGGTAAATACGTGAAGGTTTCCAAGGGAGTTTACTCCACTGCAAGGGGAAAAAACAAAACAAAACAAAACAAAACAAAACCCAGAGAGGATAAAACCTTGGTATGCAGCGGGCGTTACCAGTGTAACGTTATAGATGGGAGAAGCCATCAAGCACTGGCTAAACGCTAGTTAGGAGAAGTAATTTTTTAAATCCTTGTCAGCTGGGGCGAAGTTGTGTCTGAGCTCCCCGTGGCCTTGAGGAGCCCGCGGAGAGACGTACGTGTGGCAGAGCGCATCAAAACACCCCGGCTCACACGGCAGGGAAAGTAAATTAAAGGAACAGGTTTGATCATAAACCTCCTGGAAAATATGAGGATATTAAAGCTGGCTGGATAATTAGCATAATTACATCACAGCGAATGCAAAGGAGATCATCTTAAGGGATATTGTGTTGTGGGAGCTCGGCTTTGACTGGTAGTGCATGTTGAACGACAGGCTAATAGACTGCTCCAGGGAACAGAGCAGTAAAATCTTGTTATGAATTTGTTTATCAAGAATGCAGAGAGAGGGAGGAACAGCGATGGCAGTTAGTTGGCTGAATTATTGCTTTTTTAACCTTGATTTCTACTGATAGTCTTTTGTCAACACCTGAGTATCCTATTTACTTTAGGGGCAGAGGAAAAATAGGAGCTGGCAGAGGACTTTGGGGCCACAAGCACTTTGTGAAACTGGGAGGCAGGAGCCCGTTTCTGTGGCTGTTTCTCTCTTTCTCTCTCCTGTAGCCTCTGCCACATTCTGCTTCTAGAGCAGCAGAGATGCTGCTGGTGCTCCAAGAATTGGATCTGGCTCCCACACCGTGGGACAGAGGATGTTCAGTCTTGTTAAATCTTGTAGGGCCACCTGAAGGAAGATCCCCACCACTTAATCTGCTGCAACGTGAGCTTGATATTTCTCTTTTGTCTGGTCTGCAGCTGTTAAACCAGTATCTACTGGCCAGCCAGGGAGCGGAGGTTCAGCCTGGCAAGAGATGGGATCAGAGGGAAAACTGTCCCTGGTGATTTTCTCAGAGGTGGAAGGGGTTTAAATGCAATGGAAGATCTGGGAATAAAGCACCAGAGGTGGATGCTCAGAGGTCATAGTAACACACTGGCCTGGGTTAGAGGTGACCCTTCACATCCTGCTGCAGCAGCACCCAGCACCTTGGCAGTGTCCTGGGTCTCAGCAGGATCACGTTGCTTGACTCCTCCATCAACCTACCCCAGTTTTTCTGCGTGAGAATGCTCTGTCCAAATTTCAGTGCTGAGATCATACTCTGGGCTTTTGTTGCTGCTGCTGTGGCACAAAAAATAGTGATTTACAGCTTTTCAATTGGTTAATGCTTTCCACAGAAGTGCAAAACCATTTCAAAAACCTTTACAAACCCTGCAGTTTCAAGCAGCTCTTGGAATTCTGCTCTACTCTGGTGAGACCCCACCTGGAATCCTGCATCCAGCTCTGGGATCCTCAGCACAAGAAGGATGTGGAGCTGCTGGACAAGTCTGGAGGGGCCAAAAAGATGTTCCAAGGGCTGGAGCCCCTCTGCTCTGGAGACAGTCTGGGAGAGCTGGGGGCGTTCACCTGGAGAAGAGAAGGTTCCAGGGAAGGCTCCTTATTGCAGCCTTTCAGTAATTAAAGGGGTTTTAGAAGAATCATGGACACAGACCTTTTGTCAGTGTTGTGACAGGACAGGACCAGGGGTGATTGCTTTAAACTGGGGGAATGTCAGAGTAGACATAGGGAGTAAGTTTTTTATGTTAAGGATGCTGAGGCCCTGGCACAGGTTGCCCAGAGAAACTGTGGCAGCCCCATCCCTGGAAGTGTCCAAGGCCAGGTTGGATGGGGCTTGGAACAACCTTGTCTACTGGGAGGTGCCCCTTTGGAACAAGGGGGCTGGAACTGGATGATCTTTAAGCTCTTTTCCAACTCAAACCATCCGATATCCCAGAGGGCATTGGATCCAGAGCACTGACTTAAGAGACTAGAACAAGACCTAACAATGCTGCTTGACAGGTATTGGCAGCTCTCAGTGGTGTCCAAAATCAGCTTGTTCCTGAGAAGGGAGAAAAATATCAGGGATCTTTCCATGTCTTCATGCTCCCGTGGCTTTGCCTGTGTGACCAAACGCCAGGGAAATCAACTGCCCGTGGCCAAGATGGTTAAACCCAGGGAAAACACACTGGGATTTTGCAGCTTTTAGCTGAATAAAATGAAATATCCACCTGATGGCAGCAGAGAACAGGGAATGGGAGAGGTTGGGCTGGGTGAGCTGTCTCCAGGGAATTCCCAAATGCGGAGCTTGGTTTGGTGATGTGGCCTGTCCACGGCGACAGCCCATGTCCCCCGTCCTGGGGAGAGCTCACTCACATCATCCCTGTGCCCTCCTGGAGAGGAAAAGGTGATACAGGGTTCAGGTACCACTTTTGGGGATGCCAACACGCGATGAGCGGCATGAAGTGCCTGGTGAGCTTGGAGAGTGGCTTCTGCCAAGCACAAGCATCCCCAAAATCCAGGTGGAGAGGGCTGTGATGGCACAGCTGCAGGCTGGGTGCCCGTGGTTGTCGCTGCTGTTTTACAAGGGACAGAAGAACTCAAAAGCAGGGGAAGGATTGGTACCAAAAGCTTTTCTTGGGGAAAGGGGTGAGACCAGTGACCATGACTTGGAGCAAGCACCTCTCTGCAGAGTGCAAATGGCATTTTATGGCCATACCAGTGTCTTTCTAGGGTTTGCTGGACAGGCAAGGATGTGGGTCTTCCCATGAGCCCCAGGGTCATGCCATCCATGGCACATTGCATTGAAGGAAACT
Organism: Oxyruncus cristatus; assembly: GCA_013399855.1. Classification (NCBI taxonomy): domain Eukaryota; kingdom Metazoa; phylum Chordata; class Aves; order Passeriformes; family Cotingidae; genus Oxyruncus; species Oxyruncus cristatus. The sequence goes on from VXAY01002792.1 coordinate 18,054, forward strand.
CAGGGTAGCTTCCCCAACTGAAACCCTTGTTGAAGAGTAACCCTGATTCTGTGATTTTTAGCATATGTTCTGCCAAACTGTTTGGGTCACAGGAGAAGAATCTAATAAAGGCTTCAGGAAATGTCTCAAAGGAACACCCAAAAAGCAAAATAACTATATTTAAAATATTTTCCTATTTTGAATTTGACTCTTTTGGGGAAAAATATACTTCTGAGTGCTCCATCTGAAAAAAAAAATAAAAAGTTTACTTCCATTTTAACTCTTATACCCCCTTTATCATACCTTTTTTAGTGGTAACAGAATGGAAAAATCTTCTGTACCTCTGAAGAGATTAGTGTTGTCGCTGGGACCTCGTGACATGTTCTGCACTAAGCAAATAGGCATTGCTTCAAGAAGTGAGACGAAGTTACATGAAAAAGGATGATGGTGGAGCGAAAATTGCCCAATAATTATGTTACTTATTTGTGCAGAGTAATTTTTCTCCCCTCTTACCCGGTGCAGATCCCACGTGCAGAGGGAGCACCAAGGCAGTGTGTGTGTGTGGGGGGGAACAGGTCGGAGCTTTTCCGAGCACAGGAAAGGTCCCTGGGGCAGGGGCTGCCCCCCAAACCTGCTCTGCCCAGCCCCTTCCCACACAGGTTGTCCTGTGCTGCGATGGCAGCAGGAGATCTCAAATGGGAGTTGGCAGCATCTCCACCAACCTGTGACACACAACGCTCACTGTAAGTGCCCTAAAATCCTGAATGACTCTGCAGGGACACAGGGAAGGTGGAAAGCACCCTCTGGGTGCTACGGTGCTCAGTGCAAACCCCTGCACTTTCCCTCCCCAAACCCCATCAGGATGTCCCCACCATTGCTCTCAGCTCAGGTCACCAGCAACAAGAGAGGATGCTCTGGTGCCATGAAAATGTTGGGCTACTTCAACCCAAAGCCCCTTCCAAAACCAACCAGTTTCCAGGGAGTGGAAGCTTGTTGTCATCCTGTGCCCACACCCTGGTGCCTGGGCTCTTCTTTTGGTGCTTTTCAAAGAAAACAAAAAACAAAAAAAACCCAACCAAACAACAAAACAAAACAAAACCCAAAACCACAAAACCATCAAACACCCAAAACCAAAACCAACCAAACAAAATACACAAAAAAAACCACCAACCAACCAACCCCCCCCAAAAAAACTAAAAAAAAAAAAGGCAAATCCACAAAAACACAAACAAAAAAACCCAAACAAATAAACAAAACAGAAAAAAAAAAAGAAAAAAAACCCCAATATAATTTTTTGAAAACTATTTACAGAAAACTATCAGGAAAAATTGCTCCATGGGAAGGGTTGTCCAGCCCTGGCACAGCTGCCCAGGGCAGGGGTGGAGTCCCCATCCCTGGAGGGATTTCAAAGCCCTGTGGATGTGGCACCTGGGGACAGGGGTGAGTGGCGGCCTTGGCAGTGCTGGGGGAACAGTTGGACTTGGTGATCTTAGAGGGCTTTTCCAACCCAAACTATTCCATTATTCTATGCTGGCAGAGTAGCACAGGTGTTGTATGAACTTGAAAAAAAATAAATGTGGAAGGTAATTGCTGCTGTTGTTAGCTTTGAAGAGCTGGATGGTCTTTGTGTGATTACTGGCCCATTTATGAGAATAATTGGAAAAGAGTATTTATATCCACATGACCTTTCAGTGACCAAGTAATCAGAGCAACAGCACGTCAATGATTTGGTGTCAGGTGAAGACCAGGAACACGGAGTGACGAGCCAGAGGGCAGCCTTGTTTGAAGACCAAGGAAAGCTGAACAAGTGGATTTCAAAGATAATCTCATTCTGCATTCAAAGCAAACCTTTAGCTAATAATATTAAATGCTAACAAAAGAGAACTATGGTAATTGTGGGTAATAAACTATTAATTAGAGCTTTGTCATAAACGACTCTTGACCTTTGAGCCAAGACAATAAGGAATTGGGGATCCTTTGTTTCCATGCTCTTGACTCCAGCAGTGTCAAATGTTGGATACAGGTGAGTTATGTTGTTCTTCCCCTTTGGGAAAGGTGATGCCTGGTAATTTGAGGATATTCGGCAACTTAGGAACTAATTAGTTTAAAATTAAATTTTCCACTCTGCCAGACCAAGCACAATAAGACGGGTCTTAAGACACAAGAGGCCACTTTGGAAAGGATTAAAGGGCGACTGGGCACACGAAAGAGCCGGCACACGTTTCAGGTGGATCCAGCCACCCTAATTAGGTGGAACACAAAGCTGTCCTCCTGCTCCTGCAGGCCTGAGCTGCTGCCAGCACTCGTGGGATCTCAGAGCCCTGAAAGCTGCCAGGGTTGCAGGAGGTCCCTGTGGTCCCCCCGACGTCCTTAAATCCTCCCTGTGCACCACTTCGCCATGGGATGGTCTCTCCCCACCTGTACCTTCCATTTCCTTTCCACCCTCCTCACCTGTGCTGGGGCTCACCTAACGCCTGCAGCAGCCTGGAGGGGTGAAACAAAGCTCAGCTGCCCAACCGAACACCACTGGAAAATTTTTAGAAGTCAATTAAATTAATCTTGGGCTGAAAGGATGGGCTTGCAAGGCACCACCCTTCCAGTTAGATCTCACTGCTGTTCTAGCTGAACTCTGCCTCTGAAGGGGAGTGACCCAAGTCCCCCCTCTTCCCTTGCACTCGGATTTCCTTCATTGCACCTCTTGCCCTCAAAGCCCCTCTTTAGGCAAACCCAATGCTCCCCATTCCCTGGGGCAGCTCCAGTTTTCTGGGATGGCATTTGTGAGCTCCCTTCCTACCCATGGTCATTCCAGGGCTGAGGACAGCTGAGAGCCAGGCTGCTTGCCACAGTGCCCAGGATCACATCTTCCCTCCTCAGCCAAACGCGTGGTGACCGTGGGACGTGCTTCGATGCGCCTGGCTGGACACGAAGCACCGGTGACGAGGAAGGCGAGGTCAGCTCATGGGATGTGCCTCACGGCCTGGGACCTGTCTGCTGCACCAAAATCCTGGAAGTATTTGTAGGACGGGGCTCCAGTGCAGTAAATCCTACCAGGTAGGAACCTCCTTTTGAGCGCCATCAGGTTGCAATTAATTTGTGTTCTTATTGAAAGGGCTTTTTAAAAAAAAAAAAAACAGAAAAAAAAACAACAAAAAACAACCGCAAACAAACCTCATAACAAAAACAAACAAAAACCTGCAAGCAAACAAACAACAACAAAACGAAAAAAAAAATTCTTTCTTTTTTTTTTTTTTTTAATACAGAAAAAAAAAACCAAACAGAAGGGGTTATCTTAATGTTGCTAAAAGCGGTTCCAAGCCCCGACTCCAAGCCAGCCCTGCACCATCATCCTCCTTCTTGCGGTTAACATTGCTGAACGCTGGAGAAACTGTAATTGTTCATAAGCAAAGTAGCACTTCCCAAAGTACAGTATTTGTTTAATGGATCGTTAAACCAATATAAATAACACTGAAGCATGCATGGAGGCAACGAGGATTTGAACGTAATTACACAGGGAAACTCGGAGCGTGACTGTCCGCTCTGCGAGGCTGCAGTGCACTGCGAGCAGCATCAAGGAAGGGAGGGGATTAAACCAAGATCAGGAGGGGTTTAACTCTCCAAAACAATGGTTTAGGTTTCTGAGTTTTTTTTCTGCTTAGAGAGAAAATTTGGGCACGGGCTCCGACCTTTTTACCTTGTTCCTGGAATAATTTCCTCTGTAATGCTTCCTTCGAGATCAGTGAAATTAAATTAAAGGGGAAAAAAAATAACCAAAACATCGTTTCTGCAGCTGTGGGAGTTGTTGGAAGTGAAATGAATCAAAATACCATGCCAGTTTTAGAGAAGATTTTGGAGTTGTCCTACTGTGTCTGTCATCTGTCAGATTCAAGGTCCAAAGGTGAACTCCATGACCACGTTAGATGATTTGCCAGGGCTTTCCTGCACCATTCCCGCCTCCAGCCTGGAAAACCCCAGCCCTGAGGACATCCACCCACCTTTTTATGTATCAGGGACTTTGCATATGGAATCACAAAATGGTCTGGGTTGGAGGGGAGCTTCAAATCATGTCATTCCACCCCCTGCCACGGGGGCAGGGACACCTTCCACCTGACCAGGTTGCTCCAGCTCCTGTCCAACCTTGGCCTTGAATGTGTCCAGGGATGGGGCAGCCACAGCTTCTCGGGGCAAACTGTTCCATCACACAGAGCTGATGCAGATGTATTTGGGAAAACTCTAACCATTAAACAATGTAATGTCAAAAAAATTGACTTTATATAGCAAGAGCCAAATTCTACTGCCGGGAAGGCCTATAAAATGAAAGCAGAGTTGTCTATGAGAGTGTAGCAGGATGTGTGGCCTTCAGCAGTACAAAACACGTATTCAGACCACAACCAGTCAAAACCAAGTTTTCAGTGCTGTTTTCCAGTTGCTGGGCAGCCTGGGATTGGCGAACAAGAGTTTTACATTGGGATGCTTTTTTGCCAGTCCTATCCGGAAGCTGTGCTGTGTCACCCAGGGGTGACCACAGCCTCCAACCTGGCACCAAGGAAGCCAAAGATCCCAGGTGAAGGTCACAGAATGCTCAAATAGGTGAACATTTCTATTTTATTAGCTAATAGTTGCATGTTGCTGGGTTACAGTTGAAGTATTGCTGGATTAAATTAATCTGTGTTATTAAAGCTAGTGAGACCAGGGAGGAGGCACCATTGGATGCTTACAGGATTATTTGTCTTTAACTGTGTCATCAAAGCACCAAGTCAAGAATGGTTTTGACTTGTGTAGGTATGTAGGTTGGTAACTAATTGCAGGTCTTCTTGGTCTGCAACTAATTTATCTGGGTTTTCTTGGGGAAAAGGATCTCAGCATGACAGCTGGAGGAAACCAGCGTGGTTGGGCTAAAGCTTCAGCTGTACAGTGGTCACCTCCAGTCCCTCTGAGCTTTACTGCACAGGGAGGTAATTTACTGCTCTGAAAATGCCAGTTATGAGCCCTAGTGCAGCCTTACTAGCTGATGCAGATGTGCAATCAATGGAAGTTCGTTATTCTGTTCGTTATTATTTAAGTCAGCGTAAAGTAATTCGCCAACAGTCAGAAACACCACACAAGAGAGCATCATTGCACCAGCAATTTCCATGCTCTGTGTACAGCATGGGGGAGCATTTGGGGGCTCCTGATGTCCAAAAATCAAACTGCAATCTGAACAATGACAAACACAGCGTCTTCAGGTGCCCTCATCGTCCTGACCGTGAGGTGGGTGGGAATCCCTGGCAGAGGAAGTGCTGATTCCATCATGGAATCACCACAGAGTGGTTTGGGTTGGAAGGGTCATCTAGTTCCAAACCCCCTGCCATGGGCAAGGATGTCACCCACTAGATCAGGTTGCTCAGGGCCCCATTCAGCCAGTCCTCACAGAGTCCTCACATGCCTGCTGAGTGCACCACGAGGACATGAGGTCTCCATGGACCTCTGCTCCAGGCACCCCATGCATAGGAGGGGAGTTAATATTCCCGTCCCTGCATCGAGGTCTGAGCTCTGGGCTCTCTGCTGTGTTTTAAGAGCTATGGATTCCATCCCTTCTGTGCTTCTGCATGCTTGTGAGTCCCCTTGCCAATGTGATGTGGGGAGAAGGTGATCCCCAAGGAGGATCCAGCTCTTGCTCCAAGCCCTACCATGCTATAAGCAACGTCTGTGAAACCCTGAGCTACCTAATGTGCCCAAATCACTAAGGTCTTTTTCTTCTATCTGGGCAGATAAGCAGCTGGACATTCAGAGTGACCTACCTGCCTTCCTTGTAGCTCCCTCTCCACCCTAATCCCAGCTCTGGAGCCCCATGTTGTGTTTTCTGGAGCCAGTGACATCCAGGTGATGCCACCAGAGCATGTTGGGACACCCAAGAATGCCCAGTGTGTGGGATATCCCCCTCTTTCCCTGGGATATGAGAGGTGACAGCTCTTCCACCTTCCTGGGCCTGGAGAGGGCAGCAGAGAAAAGCGGAGCATCCTTGGCTGCGAGCGCCTGGATGGAGCAGGAGCAGCTGCGTTGCAGTATCCAAACACACTTCTCTGTGAGGAGGGTAATTTAGAGCAATTACACCGATTATTATTGCTTTTCTAATTAGTGCTTTTCCTACAGAATTAGCTGAGTGTTTATTAGGAGCCGCTTGTTGCCAATAGCTTAACTGCTTCAGTACCAGTTTTTATCAAACATTAGAGTGGCTTAATTTTATTTTTTTTATTTTTTCCCCCCCCTCTGTGTGTAACTGGTTTTGTTATCTGGTTTCACATAAAAGCCCCAATTAAATATTCATTTTGCTTTGTTACATATGGCATTAAATTTTCATGAACTGTATGTTCTCCTTGAATTTTTTTTTTGGGGGGGGGGGCAGGGGGGGGGGA
>VXAY01002792.1:40605-50883 GCA_013399855.1 Oxyruncus cristatus
GAATAGAGGAAGGGGAGAATTCACTGTCAAGGCTCAGATTCAAGCTGTTAGATTCAGTTCACAAATGAGTCTTTAAAAATACGGTTTTCCCCACTTATAAACCGCTATTTATATTTACTGCACCAAATCAAATCATTCTACTCAAGTCTGGTGATCCTGTCATGCTTTCTTTTAATTTACTAATTGCCTTTCTAATGAAATCAAGTGTGTTGCATTTGTGGCAGAGTGTGTTAAATCTCCCTCTTCACTTGGAGGGAAGGAGAACCTGAAATCTGTGTTACTCTCCACGAGTTTTTTTTTAATTCCCGAAACTCTCAGGACTCTCACAAAGGACAGTCAAGAAAATCTATGGACTTTTCTCTCCTGAGGAAGAGCCAGTCTGCCAGATGAGCAGAGGGTTCACTCTGTTGAGAGTAAGCGGGAAGAAAAACCAAATTAAGGGTCTCTTCCAGACTCACCCTGATCACTCAGCCTTCCCTCAGGCAGAGCAAGGACACACATGAGGTCAGAGGAGTTGCCCTTATTAGTCTGCTTTTCTCCACCAAGTGGGCAGAGTGATCAGTCCAGCTCCCAGCAGCCCAGTCATCGATGGCAGGAGGTGGGTGGGATAACTTCCACCTTGACACACGTACAGGTCACCTGTACTGCAAAATAACTTTGCAAGAAAACACAATCCCATTTGCTCTACAGGTTCTACAGGAAGCAGTGAGCCTGTGGGGACACAGGGTCTGCTGTGACTGCACCACCTTCCCAAACCCCTTCCAGAGCTCATCCCAGCTCTTCTTTTACCTTTGAAACCACCCCTTTGGGGTGACCCTGGTTTGGCTGCATCATCTGTCGGACCTTTGCATTCGTCCTCTGCAAAATCAGGAGGGTTGCAAAGCCCCTCAGGACCGACTAGTGCCCAATGTAAGGACCAGAGCAATGTATTTTGGAGCAGCAGACCCAAGGAGGCACAGTGGACAGAAGGGAGTTTCCCATGGGAAGCCGCTGGCATTCCCTGCACTGCCTGAGGTTGTGCCATTCGCCTCCCCTTTATCTCCTGCTTTTTACTGGAGTTTTTTCCTTGTCATTCTTCACAGTGCTGTGGTCTCAGGATCCAGTTAAGCAAACCCCACATTATCCACACTACCTAACAGTGTGACATCTGTGAATGGCTTTCTAATTACTCAAATAAATCAGCATGATTGGAAATTCTTGAGATTTTATTGGGAAGGAAATTTATAGTAATTAAACCCAATTAATTTTGGATTTCTGTTAATCCAAAGATGGTTTCGGAAGCTTTGGGTTAGACCTGCATTTTCTCCAGGAAGTGATGTGGGTGGAAGAAAGAGAAATTAATTGATTTTGGACAATGTGATAATAGGAGAATTTTTCAAATGAGTTTGCTATGCATCTTTCATCAAACGGAGAGTCTCTTTTCTGGCATCTGGAAATAACGTTCAGGGCTTTTACTAAAGATTCAAACAGACTGAAAGGAATCTTTTTTAATCAAAATAAAGAACCCTTTTTAATTACTCAGACTCCCTCACAGTTGGAGGTAATAATTGTCTTACGTTCTTAAATAGTGCTGTTATTAGCCTGCCCTGGGGCTCCTCTATTTTCCAGAAGTTGGCATTGCTCTCTGTTGAATGCCAGGGTGGAATGTGCATCAGCTTAAATATTTCTGAGTCTTCAGTGCTGGGAGTGACGCAGGTTGAACCCTGACTCTTCCTCTGGTGCTGCCAGCCCCCAAAACATCTGTACACAGTGACAGGAGCCCATGGTCTACCCAGTGTTCCGCAGAAAATCACGTTTCCAGGTCCACCTGTAAGACCATCCTTCTGTGTTTTTCCTCAAGCACTTTACATGTTATTGGATTAAGTGGTTTTGGGGGGGGGGCTTTTTTGAGAGGGGGGGGGGTTGATTTGCCAAATAAACGCCAGTCGAGCGATCAAATATTTTCCCTCTCTGTCTTTTTTTTTGGTTGGTTGGTTGGTTTTTTTGCTATACATTTTAAACCTTCCCTCCTAGACTGATGGAGGGGGAAGGAGAGCATACAGGACAGTGTCACGGCCCTCCTCTGTAGTGGCACAGGCGGAAGTTTGCAGAGACTGTTCTGCAGGATGGGAGCACACACATTTTATGGGGGCAAAACAGAACTTAAAGGACCAGGGATTGAAGGTCTGCTGAATGCCCACCAAAAATACGGCTGTTAATAAGTGACATCAAATTAACCGCTCTGGGTGGAGGGGAAGAGTGTTGCAGACTGAGAAAGGATTTTGAATATTTATGCAGATCTTTGTCTCCTCTTCATTTTCTTGGCTTTGGATACTGCTCCCAGGTCCATCCACTTTTTGTCAAAACACTTTTCAACGGATACTTTTGTTGCCTGTTGGTCTTTTGTGGCTTCCAATGCTGAGCAGCATGAGGGTGGTCTCGATTGCAATTGACATTAGTGAGAGCAGAACTAGCCAGAAAGCCTTTTAACTTACCACATATTGGAACACAGAATATAGGTGTAATAGTGGTGGATTCAGATTCTGTCACTTCAGCAGCAGCAATCTTTTTGTTCACCAGTATTTCTAATCAAGCACTCTTTCCTTTTTCTCTGTCGGTGAAAAAAAGTGAGGTGGAATGCAATGAGGTTCACCCCAAACTGCTCAGAGAAGAGGCTGGATGCAGAACCAAAACATCCTGACCCCCATATTGCTGCTATGAACTTATCAGCTGTCCAGTTCAGCACGCCCTGCCTGACTCAGTCTGTCTCCTACACACTGCCTTAAAATTACGAAGTCCTTTTGGTTGGAAGGAACTCAATGTGTTTCATTTCCCTCAGAAGGGAAGGACCCAGGACTGTCAAGAAAAATAAGTAATGTATCACACAGAGCAAGGCCCTTAGACTAAATGAAAGTCTAAAGAGAGAGGGAAAGAAAAATGGAAGAAAAAAAAGCATGAAGGAGCTCCCTCCATGATTGCAGAAGTGATGTGTTTTAACTCAGTTCCTCAGCACATGGGAGTACTAAAGAGCAACTAAATAAACTGCATCCGAGCATCTTCTGAGGCTGTGGCACCCATCAGCCCTCCTGAGATAGGTTTGGTGGAGGGACAATGTGGAGCTGGTTGCACTGACCAGTTGCAGGGACAGACTGAAATGATGGTGCTTCCATGTTTCTCATCAAAAGCCAAGAAAAGCCTTGTTCCATATTACTGGAAATAAGAAACTAGTTCGGAAGACATCCCAGACTTCACATGCACCAGCAGCCAGTGTAACTCCTGCATTGCAAACCCTTGGTACAGCCAAGCAGAGACCTTCCTCTGAGGCAACTTTACAGGGCTTGAAATACTGAATTTTCTGCATTTTCTGAATTTTCTGTATTCTGGTAAGGTCTGGGTGAAGACCCAGAAGGCAAAGAGTTGAGCTGTTTTCATTTTCCAGGTACTTCCTGCTAAAGAAGCCCTGTAACAGAGTGCTGTATGCTTCTGAATGTGAGTTTAGACTGCTTTTGTGCTAATGCATTTATATTGTGATTGTGAAAAGCTTTTTTTTGAAGAGGAAGATAAATCTTACCCAAATCTGATAATCATTTTCAAAAATCTCCGCTCTGAGATTTATATTGGTTTTTTTTTTTTTTTTCCCCCCCCCCCCCGGCAAAAAAAAAAAAAAAAAAGGGAAAAAAAAAAAAGAAAAAAAAGAAAAGAGGAAAAACAACAACCCTACTGCATCAAAGACAGAAATAATGGCTTGTAAGTACTTAAAAGCTTATGGATAGGAAACTTAAAAAACTGGTCGGATTCAAACCAAATCCTATCAGATTTTCTTGGTTCTCATAAACCTTTAATCAGCTCCCGTGGGGCATTTTTACTAACCATAAAACATGTGATTAGAAGACACATGAACTACTGGAATTATGACAGCGAGATGGGCTTCGACTTTAGTCCGACTTAAGGACAGGAATTTAGGAAGGCGTGGCAGCAGCAGCAGTAGGAGGCTGTCCCAGGGGGGAACACACCAGGCTGCCACTTCCGTCAGCAGAAGCCAAACTGGTGGGAAAGACCCTCATTCATCGTGTCTCAGCCCTGTGAGGGGTTTTCAGAGTCCAGGGCACCCTCTTTGATCCCTGGTGCAGCCAGCGTGGGATGTGAATTGTGAGACACTGGTCTCTGGCTGCCTGCCAGAGTGTTGGTGTTCACAGGGCATGGGAATGGGACAACCTAGTCCCATTGGAGGTAAAAATTGGGAAGAGAAAAGGGAAAACAGCTCAGTGTCTTCGTTAGAAGGCAGGGATGACCCTAATTGCAGGATGGCAAATCTGGAACCCTTCACCAAACCCTCCTATAAGATCATGTCTGCCTGGCAAGGGTAGGGCAAAACCCAGGGTGCCTGGTCCCATCCTGTCCCATCCAGGTCCTGGTACTTACTCTAACACCAGCCTATGAGCTTGACCCAGATGCTCTCCAGACCAGGGTGTTTTTGGTTGAGAATACCAGTTTTCTGGTGACAGAGCATTGGAGTTGAATGCAATTCAGTCAGGGTCTCTGGGTGCTTTTGTCTAATGTGTATCTGCTGGGGCACAGTCACTGAGACAGAAGAGATTTTGAATTAGAATCACAGAAATCACAGAATGGTTTGTGTTGGAAGGGATCTTAAAGCTCCTCTCATTTCAACCCTCCTGCCATGGGCAGGGACACCTTCCACTAGGTCAGGTTGCTCCAATTAGGCTGGAAACAGCTGCCTGTCCCCCTTATGGGAGAGGATAAATATTTTCTAATCTATTTGTAAAGGTCCAACACATCAGCAGGATAGAAATATGCCATAAGTAGCATAGAAAACACTAGTATGGTGAGCATAAGCTGGCACTCCTCTATGTTAGATGTTACTGACAAATGTGAGATTTTCCCTTTCTGTCATTCAAGAGATGCTCTATTTGGAAAAAAAAAAAAACATTGTCTAGGTAGAGATAAACTGGTCTTTGTAGGACACTGCAGGCTTGTCACGGGGTTCCATGAGGTGGGGAATCATAATGAGAATTCTTCCTCTTACCAGTTAGTCAGTGGTCTCCATGAGGTGTCCACAACCAGAGCAGAAGCAGCTTTCGGTTACAGTAGCCTGAAGACCCACAGGTGTGTCACCAAGCTTCTCACTGAGCCTATTCTTCAAGGACAACCCTTGCTTTAGAATCACTGTTTGTCAGCTGGGAAAGCTCTGGCCTGGGGTCCCCTCCCAGTGAGCTGGGATGATGCTATGGGAACACCTGACCACAAAAAAACCCACGTATTCCTTGCAGGCACCAAGGGGCTGCACATCTGGGGACAGCCAGCAACTCCTGTGCCCCCTTCAGTGCTTCTCACTGTCGTCCCATGGCAGCCACTGCAGGCAGCTGCATGACTGACACAGAAAAATTCCCGGGTCCTGCTACTTCCACGTGAATCTGCAGAGCGCTCAGACACCTGGATGGGCACCAGAAAGCACAGGGCAAGGTTGCAGCCTCTGATAAAAGAGGTGGAAGGTGGTGACCAGCTGGAGCTGATCTCATAGGGCAGATGCTGGGAGAGAAGCTGCTGTCAGATTTTTCCATGAAGGATGCTTTGTTTTGCAATTCATTTTGATTCTGAAATTCTATGTTATCTATCTAATCTATCTATCTATCTATCTATCTATCTATCTATCTATCTATCTATCTATGTACTATCTATAAAGAGATAACTTCTCTTAGTATTTAGGAAATATTGCATGTCCTGTCTTTTCACCCAGGTGAATACTCAAGGCCTGTATTTGAAAGGACAAGTAGGTTTGGTACGTACAGATCCGTACGTCTGGTTGGGTAATTTCAGATTAGGGAAAACTGCTGATCTTTCAATCATCACAATTTAAAAATGACCTCACAAAGTGCATTTATCCTTTGCATGTGGATATGGTAAAAATTCCACGTAAATAAAAAGAGCCAATGTAACACCTCTGCCAGGACACAAGGAAGAAACTTGAGTTTCCACAACCAAACTTAACATAATCGCTCCAGCACACCATGCAAAAGTAAGTTCAGATAATTCTGTATATGGGGCACCGGTTCAATCAGCTGCTGGGAGACTGCACAGCATAACTTAGTTCATCTGCTCCGGTCTTTTTCAAATTGTGCAGGAATGTGTCTGAGTTCCATAAAGGGGGACTACAACAGTTTATGTTACACCAGCTACTGCAACACTCTGCTGTAAGATAAATTTGTAATTCCTAATGCTGCAACGTCTGCAGTAGGATTACTGTGTGTTAATGTGATTGAGCTGTACAGTGCCTGGCACAACACAGACATTATGGAAGAGCCTGATACTGTGAATTACAAAATACAGAATTACTGGTGCAAGTGAACCCCTGATAAAATACCAAACTCTACAATACTTACTCAGAGCAAAGGTAAAACTGGAAGCACAGGGTTCATGTCCAGACCAAGGTCCAGCTCAAAAGCTTCCCTGTGTTGGGTATTTGTCCTTAGGAGTTTGGTTTGGCCAGGTAGAAGGGGCTATCAGCTGTGACTATCAACTGGTTCTGGTCCCCCTGAGAGGTGGTGGATGCTGCATCCCTGGAAACACTTAGGATCAGGTGGAAACGGCTCTGAGCAACCAGGTCTCATGGAATATGTCCCTGCTCATTACAGGGGAGCTGCACTAGGTGGCCTTTAAAGTTCCCTTCCAACCCAAACCATTCTATGACTTGGGGACAGGCAAAGGTTGGGAGCTGCTTCCCATGAGGAGCTGCTTCTCCCTTGAGGTGCCAGCATATGGTCTGAGACCTTCTTGAGTCAAAAGTGAGACTGCATTTAATTGACATCCCTCTGTGCTCTGCCATCCATTTTGCAAGCCAAGAGGCAGCAGGTTGTCCCTTGCCAGCCCCTCACATCCCATGGCTCTGCTTTCACCATGGTAACGTGGGACATCAACCTGCACAGCTCTGCCAGACCTGGGGGCAACTCTCAGCCTCCCTTTCGGTGTTTTTCTTTTCTTTTTTTTTTCCCCCCAGGTTTGCAGACATTTATTTGCAGTGCTGATTTCTTATTCCTGCGTAGGAACCATCAATGGAGGTGGAAGCAGTGACCACCAGTTCACCATCCAGGTCACAAAGCCATTCTCTGTCCATCACCTTCCAGCCTGGCATCACTTTGGAGAGCTGTGGCTGGTTGACTCTGATCCAGGCAGAGTGGAAAAGCACTGCTGGAATCCTCCACGGAGGTGCTGTGGCCAGGCTGGAGCATCACCATCCAGGTCGACTCCATGGATGTTGAGGGAAGTGCCCTGCCAGCGGTCCCTGTTATTCCCAACACGTGGAAAATCTGGGGGCTGCCCAGCAAACGCAGCCCAGTTCTACTGGAGCGTCCCAGGTCAGAAACAGGTCCTCCATCGGGCCCCCAAAATGAAGGTGCACACACATTTTCTGGGAAATCAGAGGGAAAGAAACACCCCATTCCCCTGCATTTTCCTGCAGCCACGCGGCGACGGCTCACACGGAAATGCGTCGGTCACTTGGGCTGGAGTCTTCAACACGCAATGACTTTTAACAGGCAACATCTGACAGTACCAAAGCCCTTTGCAGCCCTGGGTGAAATTATGATAACAAGAGAAAAAAGCTATTACTGCCACCATGCTTTCATTATGCAAATGATATTAAGATAGGCTGTGCAGATCGCCTGTGGCTATGCTATAATCTCCATGCAGTGATTATAATGTGTCAAACTTAGTCATTTTGATTATGACATGTTAATTACATGCCATCCTCATGCAGACATGAATATTACTCGCAGTCGAACAAAACACAAATTGGGGGCATTGTTTTTTTTTGTTGTTGTTTCGTCTCCTTCCCCCCCCCCCCTCCAGTCGTTGTTGTTGGAAATTTTGTTGATTAAATGGATTAAAAGATAAAGAGATATGTAACATCGTAAACCCGTTAAACATTGGCCAAGTCATCCCTGGCTGCCCGGGTGAAGTGGGGGGCTTCTATGACAAAACCAGTCTGCAGCTTTATTGTTGGGGTTCATTTTTTTTTTGTCCCAGCAGGGGTGGTGTTTTGAAAAATATGTATTTTATAAACTGGAGAGCTGTGTGGCTTCAAAGAACATTTGAGTTTTTAACTCTTCATGGCGTTTCTCAGAAGTCGGTGCAGACGGCGCCATCTCCATCATGGTGCATCTTCCTTGCTGTGGATGTTTCTCATCATCATCCCCATCCTCAGGTACCTTAATTTCAGAAGAATCTATGTTTTTTTAATTAAATAATGTTCCAAAGTTTTCTGAGGACAAGCCTTTTTTTTTTTTCCTGCTGCCTCACCCTTTCCCTGTGGTAGATCCTGCTTAACACTCCTCGAGGAATAAAAGATATTTTTTTTCTTTCATTTTCCAGCAAAAGCATGTTTTAAAATACTGCTATTTTCGATGTAGCTCACTGTAAAAAAATAGTTTCAGGGGAGATAGTTCAATAAAACATACCCCCATGATGAAATATGCCATTAAATATAGAAACAGATCAGATATCAGATCTTCCCACTGAAATTCCCCTGGATGAGATATCTAGGTAAGAGGCTGAATAACTGAGACACCTCAGTAAGTATGGAAGGGAGATAGAAAAAAAGGCACCTCACAAGGGAACAACACTTAACTAGACTTATAAATAGCTGGGACTGCAACTTGCCTGATTAATTTGGGGAAATAAGCCTCACTGAAACCTTTCTGCAAATTCATCAGATTTCCTTACCTTAGCCCTTGCTAATGTTTAAAAATAAAATATTAGCATCAATGTTGAGGCTTTGGTTTAGGTAATTAAATACTTCAAGTTACTGGTTCATTAAGAGGGATCTCTCCCAGTATTGTCTCCTCTGAGTCAGAAAAAAAGGACGAAATAGAAAGAGAAAAAAATAGCTGATGGCAACCAAATAAAAATGTGCACAGTGGACTATTTGTAACTAAAATTTCTGTGATGTCCGGTGGGACAGGACTGAGAAGAGGGAGTGAGCCAAAGGATACCCAAACACCAAGGGAGAAGCCTAAAATTTGGAATTGCTCCACTTAAAAATCGAACTCCATCTGAATTCCTGGGAGAAAAGTTCCTCCTGGAGGTAGCAGCACCACTGGAGAGCCCTGTCACGGGTGTGATGAGCACAGCAGGGCTGAGCTTGCTTTTAGGTGGATTTTGGGACATCTGGGGTGTAGACTGATCTCCTTTACTGTGATCAATGGGTTTTAACTTCATACTGTAGTCACCATTTTGGCAGCTCTAAGGTGAGTTGGCTTTTTGCCTCTTCTAATGTGCAAAATAAATTTTAAATAAAATAAAAGGCATCCCCCCAAACATTGTGTTTTTACAGAGGGACATTTCAAGGCAAGTTTTACACAGGTTCTGCCCAGAGGGAAATTAAACTCTACATGTAAATGGAGATTACACACAAAGGAATCCATTACTTTCAATATTTCTCAGCAGGAGGGTTCAGAGTTATTTAAATAAGTTTAGATATTAAACCTAAAGTAGCCATTAAAGGAATGTGGATTTGTTTGCCTAGTTTTTATAGAAATCTTTTTTCTTTTCCAGCTGACTGAAAAATCCATTGCTTGCATGATGGTGAATATTTTTAATGCATAAAAAAAATCAAAGAACTTTCAATATGACACTTCCTTTGAATTTTTAAGCACCAAATTACAGAATACTTATTATAGTAAAATGTCTTCTTTAGGAGAGATTAAACTGCAAACATTTTCCTTACTTTTTTTTCCCTTTTTCCATCTATTCTTTAGAAGAGAGCTAATATAAATGCTGACATTAAACCATATTGGCTATGTAAGGCACTTTGATTGTCATTGAGATTATTTTAAAAGTTATTTAGGTCCCCGCGTTACATCTTTGCAACTGCATGGAAAATGTTTCACCATGTTTCTCTTTGCAATATTTCTTTGGGGATTCATAAATATTGATTGTACCGTAAAAAATTGATGGAATCTTGAAACAGACTGCAGTCTTGGTAGCTGGGGAATTTACTCAATTTTTCTCAATAGCTGCAGTCTATAAAAAGAGGAGATTTTGCAAATTGTTTCTCACCTTGTCTTTTTAGTATTTAATAGCTCTCAATTCTGTAGCCTTCTGAACCATGCACTGGGTGCGTTTTCCATCAAAGCTGTATCAGGCCTATTCAAAGGGAATTAAAAGGCAAGGTGTGACCAAGGGGTTAAACTGCCTTCCTGGCTGGCAAGCCTAACTTTCATTACTGGTGGCAGTGTAGAGCCATCCTACTGCCTGTTCTGTTAAAACTTCTGTTAAGGAGAAAAA
>VXAY01002792.1:75593-87257 GCA_013399855.1 Oxyruncus cristatus
TTTTTTGGTGGACCAGGGGTTCGGCGGTGGGAGTTTTGGGGTTTGTCAGAACGACTGGTAGCTGCACATCTGCACATTGTCGAGCTGCTTGGTGGATCTGTTCGTGTGGAGAGGAGCCCATGTTGGGCAGCTGCTCCATCTGTCTCTGGTAGGTCCCACATTCTCCCATCTCAGCTCCTTGTCACCCTGAATTACCTCTGATTCCTCCCAACCATTCCTCTCTCCTGATGGACATCCAGCTCTTACCAGGCAGCAGTAGCCAGTTGTCACCAAAGCACCCCCAGAACCTCTCCACAGAAGCCATGGGTTTGTTCTGTGTTGGCAGACAGGATGTCAGTGGGAAGACCAGTCCCATAACAGCAGTAGCACCTCATCTGTTTAATTCACCTGTGGCCTGTGGCCTCTGGAGAGGCTCTTCCATGCTCAATAGTTATCCCACTAGAGCAGCCAAATGCCATCTCCAGCTGACATTAGCTCTTTACCTTATTGAGGTCCTTATTTTGAAAACTCATTAATGAACTTCCTGAAGTAGGTAAAATATTGTTGTGGACAGCTTGTGTCACGGCACAACACAACACTTTCACTCACATCTCCATAAAACTGTATCTTTTTTTTTTTTTTTCTGTTTGTTTCCCCGTGTGTCACAGAACCACAGAATGCTTTGGGCTGCAAAGGACATTTAAGACCATCTCATTCTATCCTTCTTCCATGGGCAGGGACACCTTCCAGTGGACCAGGTTGCTCCAAGCCCCATCCAAACTGCCCTTGAACATTTCAGGCTCACCTCCAGGCTGGTGTCTCTACAATACTGGCACAATGGATAACTTGAGTCCAGGGCTCCCTCACAGTGCTGGGAGGGAATTGCAAGGAATAGTTTAAGGTCAGCGATGGTTTTCCTTCTTTAGAGGGTAAATGCAACAGAATTGCATTATGTGAACTGGCTTGGTCAGGGGAGACCTCTTGTTATTCATAGCAAAATTCATCTGTGGGAATTTTGGAAGTTCTCTTGCAAGATAGGAAGTAGCAGCACTTTATTAACTCAGGCAACGAGATCCCTTACACAGTGAAGAAGCTGGTTTTGAATCTCTGGTGGCACTGAAATACAGGGATGATAACTTTTCTTCTCTCTGCTCCCACTGGTGCACCCCAGTTCATCTCACTGGTGCCAGGAGCCCAGAAACACCTCAGGAATGGTCCAGGCTGTGATGCTGGGACACCTTTCCATCAAAACAAGGGATGCTTTGTACACCTTTTGCTGTGCTTTGCAAACCTCCCCCCACACTGAACCTCCACCCCAGGGTGACCCCACATTCCCCTTCCAGAGCTACCAGCCCCAACATCTGCTCCAGGGGTCGAGCCCAGTGTGATGCTTGCCTGGGGAAGCAAATGTAAAGAAGAACCAGTGGAGAGCTACAACACAGGCTTAAAAATTGAGTGGAAGATTCATCCATGTCTTCCCTGTAAAATACATCCCAAGTTCAGCCTCTGCTTCTGCCTTCTCCCTCCCCACAACCCCTGCAAAGCCCTCGCCCTCGTGGTTTAGCGCTGTCTAGGGGGGTGTGCGCGTGTCTGTGGTGGCTTTTTTTTTTCCAGAGTGACTTGTTTGTGCTGTCATCAGCCGTTGTTTTGGTAAATGGTGAGTTAAACAGATATATCCAAGCGTAAAATCTAAAAAATGTTCCCTGTGGGCGCCTGGGGGGTGTTGTTTGAAATCAACTACATATCAATTGAGCGGCGGCGAGCGGATCCGATGATAAATTCCAGTCCACAGACGCCTTATAAATTACATTTTTTTGTTCACGATCTAGCCTCATCTCAGCTCCCCAGAGGCCCTTAGACTGAGAACTATGATTGTGTTGGAGAAATGTTTGCTCAGCTTGAGCGATGCCATTAGTGTTACATGTGCCAGGCCGCTCTCGCCGGCACCCCCCACTTCCACCCCTCCATCCCCCCCAATCCCAATCCAATCCCCCTCCCTCTTCCTCCCTTCAACAAAATGCAATATGTGCCTGGTAATTTTTCTGTTCATTATCTCATTGTTTTCTGTAAGTACAAGGTTAGATTGAATTACTGCAGGCTCTATTGTCTATTTGTAATTCTCCTTCCATGCCGTGCTACTAATGAATGGGCAATTTAGTCAAATCTTTGTAACGGCTTCTTCTGTGCGTCAGCCACTTAATTACTCTGAGCTTTTCTCACTGCTGCTTTATTGCATGGAAACTCAGGCTGCTTCCAGGTCTTTGCTGGGGGATCTCCAGCTCCAAGAGAAGGGGAGAAAAAAATAACCATAACAATACCAGCCCGGATTACCTTGATTCCGCGGTGTAGCGGCGTCCTCGGCACACAGGACTTTCCCCTCCCTTGTGGTTTATTTGCTCTGTAGTTAGTGTTTTTATTGTAGTTAGTGCTTTATTATATTTATTTATCTGATGTGTGCACAGAGGAAACCATCACTGTGTAAATTAGTCAGAGTATGTCTAAGGTCTGAAGGTGGTCGAGACCCTTTAACGTGACAGGAGCCAGAAAAAAGGGAAAATTAATAATGGCACAGGATATGCCCCACTCCCTGCAATTCCACCGAGGCTGAGGTGATAACCTCCCTCAATGTCAGGATCTCCAAAACCTGAATTCAGCTTGATTTTGCTACCAGGGGTAGAAATTGTGCTCTTTCTGTTTGTTTGCAGAAAGGCTATGTTCACCTTTGTGTTTAGCATCCAATATTTCTATCTGCGAGTGAGGGACAGGGCATGGGAATAAATACATTTTAAAATCCATTCAATGGAATTAATCACAATTGTCTATAACTAGCAGTCAGATAGGTATGTGTAGGAAGCTTTGGAACAGCTCCTTTGTACAAGAATTACTTTCTCTTTTCATTAATAAGAGGATAAAAGAATGGAAACAGGAGGAAATAAAGCAGTTTAAAAGAAAGTATTGTGAAATCTAAATAATATTGTGACAGATTATCTCCATGCATGATCTGACTCACCTATTTAAATTCCTAATGAGACTCTATTCCTTTCTTCAGTGACTGAAATACTCAGAGGCTGATGGAGTGCAGGATCATGCTCAGAGTCATGGGCAAGTAGACTTGATGTGTATTTGAACTCCACTTTATCTGTGTGTTTAAAATGGATACAAATGCCTTATATCAATCACATTTTTAGCAAAACCGTGATGCCTCTTTGTAATATTAGTGTATTTTATTTTGTCACCTTTGCCCAAGGTTTGTTGTCTCCATGGAGGAGGTGCTCTAACAGCCTCTCTCCGATCCTGTTCCAATTTATATCTACATGTTGTTGAGTGAAATCCAAACCTTTGGTTGCACTTTTTGGTCACGTTTCTCAATTTTTATTTCAGAATTGGAACTTTGAATTTGAACAGGGATTCATTAATTTCTGTCACCTTGACCTTTTACAGAGGGTTTCATATTCATACGACTGATGGGCATAGACTTCATATTGATTTTGCACAGAGGATCTGCATGCTCAGTAGTCTAAAAAGACATTTAATATACAAACAGTAAGTTCAACAATGACTCCTATGACTGGAAAAGAAATTCCAATTAAAATTCTATTTTGCATGATTTTCAGGGAATGGACTTATCCCTCAAAACTGTTATGAATTGATAGGGAAGATCTTGCAGGCTTTGTAAGAGTACAGAAAGGCTTATAATAAATTACTGTAATTATTAATGATTAGAAAGGTCTTTTAAAAGACTTTCCAAAGAATTTTCCTATAGGGGAATTTCCCAACCCCTGGGGACAGATTGCTGAAAAGAGCTGCGTGCTCAAAACTCAGCACAAAGACACTGTGAGAGATTGAGAGGTTTTGACTGATGCATATGTTCATCCTTGACCCTACAAGTCAAAACCTTCACCAGTCCAGGAGCAGTTGGCATGTGGAGGGGGGCTGCATCTCCCCTCCACGTGGCACTGGGATGGGGCAGGGTGGGGTGTGTGCCTGGGACAGTCTGCAGTGTCCATCCCACAAACTCCTGGCTGATCTCTTGTCCCTTGGCTGGGATTAGGTTTAACAGCTCTCATGGTGGGACCTCACATGGGCTTCATGGTAGACACGTGTGGCTTTAGTACCCCGCTCTTCCCCCAGGCCAGACCCTAAAGGTTCTGGCCATCCAATGCCTACTGCATACAGCAGGAGCTGGGTTCTGACTTACCATGGGGAATCTGCTCCTAAAAGCTTAAATTTCTTAGATTTCAACAGAAATCAAAGATAACCCAGGTTTCACATGATTGCAAAAAAAGGATTCACTGCACAGATGACACAGATTTTGGCCAGGACAAAAATGAGAGCCTTTGTGCTAACCTCCAAAGTAAATCCTCATTTCATTAATGTTCATTTTAACCCCAGCAATGTGAGCAGGCCAGGCTGACTGCAGCTTTTGACATGCTTTTTTCCCTCTTGAGCCCCAGGGAGAATGATTGTGGCATTGTGATAGAACGAGGGGTGAGGGTTTTAAACTGAAGGAGGATTGATTTTGATGAGATACAAGGAAGAAGTTTTTTACAATGAGGGTGATAAAACACTGGCACAGGTTGCCCAGAGAAGCTGTGGCTGCCCCATCCCTGGAAGTGCCCAAGACCAGGCTGGACAGGGCTTGGAGCAAGCTGGGCTAGTGGAAGGTGTCCCTGCCCACGGCAGGGGGCCTGGAACAAGACGATCTTTAAGGTCCTTTCCAAGCCAACCGTTCAATGGCCCTGTGGCCATGGAATTGCACGGCTGTGCCACAAGGGGCTGTCCAGGTCTCACAGGACCAGTGGCTCTGTGACAGGCTGTGCTGCAGTGCTTGGCATGCAGGAATAAGGGGATTTCCCGAAGCACCTGGATCAGTGAGGGCTGGGTTTCCAACCACCCCTCACTTGTGCCACCCACAGAACTGGAAGCACCACGTGCCTTCAGAAACATGTATCATTAAATAACAGCTTATTTCTGTTCGTGTTTACAGAATAGCTGAAAATGGGGAGAGAGGCAGCCTGAGAGCGAGCTGGTGCCTCATGGACCGAGATAGGCTCTTTGCCTGCTTTGTTATAATACTTCATTGGAACTGACACATTGATAGCCACAGTTTTTCTAGGAAGTGACCTTCATGCTGCCCATTGATTCCCAGTGGCCATCAACTCCTTGCAATTGGAATGACAGGCCAGGTTAAAGGTCAGTCCTTAAATAAAGCTTCTGGATTACTAAACACCTGAAGTTCAAATGAAAATGGAAATCTGCACCTCATTTTATGTGACATGTTACTGCTAATGACACTTCGGGATCTTAAACGGCTCCTGCTCTTTAACTCATGCACACGTTTCACTCAATAGCCCCTTAAACCATCTCCTTTCCCTGCTGCTGCTGGACCCTTCCAGAACAGGCAGCAAGGAAAAGCAACATCCCTGGGATATATGGCTTCTGGGGGAAAAAAATAGCTTTCTCAGGAAAAGACATCAGAAGCAATTAAAACATTTGCCTTTCAAGCGATGGCCAGAAACAATCATTCCCTTAATTAAGATTCACAGCAAAAGGAATTTATTTACATGAGCTGTGGCATGAAAAAGGCCCCCATTGTACAGTCATGGAATTTGGATGGTTTTTGTTTGCCTGCACACAGGGGCAGTGCTGGACCCCTCGGCTGTGCCTGGCTGTGGGGATGGGTGATGGGGTGTCTGTACAGGAAAACAGGGAGATGTTGTCTCCCCATGTCTTACAGAGCTGCTGCTTCAGGCATCCTCACACTGAGCCTTTGTCCCACAGCCTTGGCAGGACCCACCTCACTGCCTGTGGGCCAGCCAGGAGCACCCAAGGCCCCCACTGTGCCAAGGGACCTCCAGACTCCCTGAGGATGGTGGTGTCAAATTTACCTCTTTACCTTCTCCTCCAAATTTTTATTCGTTTTCTGCGCCTTGACCTGAGTGGGAAACATTGGTAGAGAGGACAGTGCACTTCTCATTGCATCTTCACAAGCATTTATACTATTCTATAGCTCTGGAAAAAAAATACTTTGACAGATTCTGCTGATTTACTCCTATGATATTATAACATCTCCAGTTTCCAGCTGAGATTAACGTACCCTTGTGCCAGATGGAGTATACACTCCCTGTAAGATGTACTACCAGCCCCAAAAATCACACTGGCTGGGTAATAACACGAAGCTGTTTGGCCCAGGGTAGGTTTATCTTCTGCAGGTGTCAGAATCTAGTGGACATGTCAGCGTGCCCATATTTCTTAATCCATAGGCCCAAGTGCTTAATAAATGACCATATAATGAGTTAAAGCTGCCCAGGGTTCATTGCTGGTGCTGCAACTCATTGGCAGGGTATGGCCTGCATCCGTCCTCTTGACCTCATCCTCCAGTGAAGGTTGCCTTGTCCCAAATATTTGCCTGGAGGAATCTCTGGACTACCCTAAAGCTCAAGTCATGCCTGGAAATTGACTGAGGAGTAATTGCTTGGCCAAAGCAGGACCCAGATCTATTCTGACAGTCTGAAGTGTAGTGACCAAGTTCCCATGCCACTTCATGCCTTGTAAATTTGCCTCAGGTTGTCCCAGCAGAGGTTGAGCTCAGATATTAGGGAAAATTTCTTGATCAAAAGGGCTGTCCATCCCTGGCACAGCTGCCCAAGGCAGTGGTGGAATCCCCATCCCTGGAGGGCTTTAAAAGCCGTGTGGATATGGCACTTGGGGACGTGGGTTAGTGGTGGCTTTGTCAGTGCTGGGCTGGATTTGATAATCTTTGGCTGGGTTTTTCAAAACATAAGGAATTCTATGAATCTATCATTCTATAAATTTTTTACAATTAAATTTTCCAATACAATCCTATGTGTGGGCACCTGTTTGTGCGAGGTGATGCTTTCCTTGCTTTGGAGGATCAGCACTGGGGAAAATGGCTGGATGAGGAGGGAAGAAACAGACTTAATCCCAGAATCTCACAGGTCCTCTACAACCTCAGTTGTATGCACTGTTAGGTCACCTAGATGAAGGATGTTTTGGAAGGCAGGCATCTGGAATATGGATGGATGCCTTTTGGTTAGAAAACAATGTCAGAATGTAGCTTAAATTATTCCACAGGCACAGGGCGTTCTTAATGCCAGAGGCCCACCAGCAGGCATTGCGTGGATAAGGTGGATATGGCATTTGGGGATATTATCTAATGGTGAACATGGTTGTTCTTGGTTAAGATTTGGACTCCATGATCTAAGGGGTTTTTTCCAACCTTAATGATTCCGTGATTCTACCATCAACAGCAGAATATGCAGCAGGTTGTGCTGACTTCTGCTTCAAGGTCCCTGCTGCCTCTGCCACTGCTCTGTTGGGGGCCTGCAGGGACATCACAGGGGTCATTTTTTGGGGGGGTTCTGGTGCCCATCTGCAGCAGGAAAAGTTTAATTGCTGTCCATGCTGGCATCTCTTGCCAGGGGGCCGGGGGCTGGGTGGACAAGGCATTGAGTTACGCTCCTGTTGCTGGATGTGGTGCCCCCAGGCAGCGGCTGCGGGAAGAGGGAGCTGGGGTATCGTAACCGTCCAGGTGATGGATGGCGTCTCATCCCCTCCCCTGTCAGCCTGACACCACTCACCAGCACTAAATTAATCTAAACAACAGTGTGCAGCGTGGATACTGCCAGGGTTTGTTAATGCCCAGCTAATAAAGTAGGAATAGCAGAGCCACTGAGCATCATTTCAAAAAGTGCTTTAAACGCACGTTAAAGGGCTGGGAACAGCTACAACAAAGTGTGTGCTTGCTGACTGTCTGCTTTAAATATCTGTTAGCTTGGGTGGTGTTTCTTAATGTAAATACTGGGATTTCTGGTAAAAACCCCCCAAAATTCCTAAAAGCATAGGTTAAAATGTGTAAGAAGAAAATTAACTCTATCCCAGCCAAAACGAGGACGTTAACTTAAAAAAATGAAGCGATCTCTCAAAAGAACCCTTTGGTTCTGTACACTGACTAAAAAAAAAAAAAATAAATCAAATCTAATCTCACCTATTAAAATCTAAGGAAAACTTCCGTGTTGATGTCGGTACAATAGAACTTGTCTCAAATAAGCTTCCAAAAAATGTTTAAAATGTTTCCCATGCCCAGAGACCTTACGCTGAATTTCAGCCAGCAGCAAATTTTTTGCAGCCAGTGTTGTAAATCAAAACTGGATTTCTAATGAAAGTGCTGACACAACTTTAACTGTAACAGTACTCTCAGGCAAAACTGTAAAGAAATTAGAGTCCTACACTCAGTTTTCTGGTGCCACATCCAGAACTGGATATTTTTTTTTACCTTCCTCTCAAGTATGAGAGCAATGGTGAGAAATACTGTAATCTGTAGATATCTGTTACACCTAGTGAAATTCTACAATATAAACCCTTTTGTTAGATAAGGCAAGAGATCAAATAGTCAATTTTTTTTTCTTTTTTTGTAAAAGCACTGTCTACAAAATACCATCTCTGTATGTGTGAGCAGGTACCCGGGTCACCCAGCATCCCATTTGCTCCCTGACTGGACAACAGACAGTCCTAAAATATTTAAAAACCAGATACTGGTGGTCAAAAGCTGTTCCTGGCCCAACATTTGGATAGAGCATCCATTTGTTCCACCATTCTTGAAATTTGGGGGGAACTGCAAATCTTTCCATTAATATCTGGAAATTAAGTACTGGAAACCCATGACTCCTTTGAGGCAGAGACTCCTTGACCTGGGTCCTGCTCCAACCAAACAGGCAAGTGATATAATTTAAGGAACACCAGTGGTCCCATGGAAGACCCTTGTGCATGAAAGTTTGCGGGAGCACAGAGATGTTTCAAAGGACACTGACCTTTGGAGGTGTGTGAGCCTTGATCTTTCCATCACCTGGGATGTTACGGCAGTTCAAAGTGGGGTTTGTTTGGAAACATAATGAAAATTAGGATTCTGATGAAAATTTTAAGCTTCTCAAAAAGAAGTAGTTGGAGCAGTATCAGAAGGTCTCTACTCAAAGGTATCCCACATCAAAGGGGGTTTGAAATTTCCCCAACAACAATTAAAAAATCCTTGATTATTCTGAGCAGAAATATTTCTGAGAGAATAAGTTCTTTTTTAGTGAAATTCCACAGAAAAATAAGGTTTTCCATTGGAAATCTGCCTGGCTCCCCACCAGTTTACTGCTGTGTTCCAGAGACTATAATGTAAGCATGTATTATCGAAAGGATTTAACAAGCTCTTCCCAAGTATCATCAAAGGAAGGCCATTGAAATCAATTTCCTTGCCTGTTCCCCATGAATTCTGGTCCAAGTCCAGGACTGAACACTGTGCTTCTTGAAATCCAGAAACTGGGAAATTAAAACTTTAAACTTACTGTCTGTTTGCTGATCCTGCAGTGTCGTGTCCTGCAGGGAGGATGGAAAATGTTTATTCTTGCTTTCCTCAGCCACAACATGGCATTCACTTTATTTTCTATAGAATGGTGGGTCTGCATTTGTCTCTTCAAGGCTGAGTTACTTGACTTAATGGTTTTATGTGACTGTTTCTCTGTAGGGTGTGAACTGGAAGGGAATCTGGCTTGCTTTCCTCTTGAAATTCTATTTCTCTAGTGGTTACAAAAAATGAAAATAGGTTTGTGCCTCTGTTTGCCATTCCATCATGTTTGGATTTTTTAATGTTGTTCAAGGATGGGCATCCCTGAGAGCCACCTCTGAGACTTGTGGCTCCAAATCTTAGCAGCTGGAAGTGGGCAGAACTGAAATCAAGTGTCTCTGTCCATCTGGGGTCCTAAACAGGGATTGTATGATACCTACTGGTGCTCAGTCTTATTGTCTCTTGAAAACTATTGCTGAGTAAAATAGTGTTGCTTGTCCCTTTACTGACAGTCACCACAGTTTTAAAAGGTGACAATAAAATTGATGCAGGAATAACTAACAAGAAATAACTTCAAGGGAAACTATAATTCATACAGACATTTTTGGGAGTAACTTGATGTTTGACTCAACCATTAAAAGGATGGAATGCATTTATGAGAGTATAAATCCTTTCCTGAATGTTTCAGGGTAATTGGTGGCTTGGAAATGGTAGGGGGTTTTTTTAGGTCAAATGGGATATTTCAAAGACTGTCAACAAAAATATCTTGCTTCTTTGGAAGATTTTCCAACAAAAGCAAAGGAAGAGTAAAAGTGGAGATGGCATTTGAAGCCAAAAGGCCCATACCCTTATGGGCTGCAAAGTCACCTGTCCTACATGCTCATTTATACCCACTGTGAACATACCAGGGAACAAATGAAGCCTTTTCATCTCAAACACTGTGGAATGAACCATTTTAAATTTTGTTCCAGTCAGGTGAGAGCACTACATTGACCCCAAATTTCCAGAAAGTTTTGGTTGCTCAGAAACTGCATCTCCTCACAGATAAACCTTTTATCCTTAAGAAAGCAGAACGCTCCCGAAAGTAAAACGCTGTCCATGCCTCAGTGTTTATAAATATCACTGTGTGATAATATTCTTATTAAACTCTCTATTTTGAGTGGTGACTTCAGGCCAATGAGGTAGTTTCTGAGTCCAGAGGCCTCGGACCCTTCATCCTTTGTATGTTGGCATTAAGTCTTCCATCTACAGTGCAGAGCAAGGAAGGCACCGTGGTCCCAGGATCCTCTTATGACTATGTCCAGTATCAATAGTAAATCCCAAAGCCAAGGTAGCTGATATGAGACAGGTTTTAGTAAAATCGGCGGTTTTTTAACAAAACCTGTGTTTCTCTTGTATCTCTCTTGGTGCCTTTATAAGATGTCACAAAGGCCTCTGGAATTTCCACAGTGCTGTGTCCAGGATCCTCTTCTTTGGCTTTCAGTCTTGCCATCAAATCTTGTGGGTTTATTTCTGTTGCATTGACAGGAAAGAAATTTTAATACAGTACTGTGTATTTACTTTATCTGCTTGTCTTTACAAATCACTCTACAATCCCAGGGTTTGGTGTGAGACAGAGAGAGCGAGCGAGCAAGAAGTAGTATTTATAGTAAAACATGGGTAGTCAATAGCATGTGGGAAAACAACTGAATCTGAAAATGGTCCCAAAGGTAATTTGCAAATCTGCTGAAATCCCGAACAAGCTTTGATTTAACCGAAGCTTGAAATGGCTTTTATTTACTGTCTATTGTGGAATAAATGACATCTCATAAACAGGCTTTATCCATTACCACAGAATGGCGATCACTGTGTTAGGGACATTTTATCCTCTTGATATAAAACAAGATATGCTATAGTGTGTTATTACAAATAGAAAAATCAATGCTGAGACACACACCTCTGAAATTTCATTTTTGCGGAACCCCATTTTCAAAAAATGTATTCTCTAATAAAAACGTCTCCATAACCAGGGGGATTTACAAAACACTGAGCAACAAAGAACAATAACAAACAATGAATAAAGTGGCTCCATCCTGAGTCTTTTTGCTGCACATTAGTCACACACTTGCATACATTTCTGAGCGCTGAGCAAAGCTCCCACTAGGCAGGGAAGCAAAACAGCTGAATTACCTTCACTTTTAAGCGCTTTATGGAGAACAAACACTGCATGCCAAGTTGTGCTGGAGAGCAAAACTTTGCAGTAAAAAGAGCCTGATCCAGGGATGGATGCATCAAAAGAAAAACTTGCCTTATTTTCTCCAAGGTCTGTATGAAAAAGCTAGCTAAAAGCTGGGGGG
>VXAY01002792.1:92661-106664 GCA_013399855.1 Oxyruncus cristatus
AACTGCAAAGTCTCTATCCATATTGCCTTCCCTTCTCCCAGAAAGCATAATAGTGGCAGCTTGTACATTTTCTTTAACTTACAGGAGGCAAGGAGACTTTTAGTGAAGACATCTAAAAAGACATTACAAGGCACCTCTGGCAATGAAATGAGTATTTTCTTATTTCAGCAAGAAGAATAGAAACTCTGACTCTTCTTTTTTCACAATAATAAGAGTTAGGGTAAAAGGAAAAAAAAAAAAAAAAAAAAAACCAACAGATATTGCAATTAATTTTGGTACTTGTAGTATCCTGGAAAATCAAACCTGCCATCCCAGGTAAGAGCAGAGAAGCAAACAGTAACCCAAGGGGTAGTTTATTTGTTTAGTTTTCGTGGGAGGGGGGAAGCACTGATAAAGGGGAAGCTCATGCTGCTCAAAGAGCAAGAACATCCACTCCACTTTTCCTGCATCTAGTCAGTTAACACAGGTGATATTAACAACCCTAAATTATTAGAAACAGGGTTTGACTGGAAAATGACACATACGGGCAGGACCCAAGGCAACAAGTTAGCCCAGGGGGAGAATCATTAAGGGACTGCATGCACCAAAATAGGGGTTTTATTATGAAAGGAGCTAGAGTAGGCAGTGGCATGGCCTTCTCCAGCCACAAAACACAATCACCCCTCAAGGGCAGATGAACAAGTGTTGGTGGAGGCTGCCAGAAGCTGCTGAGGATGTGTACTCCCCTGGAGATGGGTCCTCATCCCTTTAACTCTGCCCTTTTCTGGCAAGCTGTGAAAACACTTGAACCCTCCAAATATTAAGGTCTTCAGTGACCTTCAGGTGAGGAAATAGACCCTCAGTGGTGAAGCTTCAGGACTGAGCACTACAGGGGGTCTGCACAAGGCAGTGCTGAGGTCTGGGTAACACCATATCCCTCAGCAGCCAGTGCTGGAAGAGACCCATCTCAAATGAGGGGTTGAGGGGGCTGGAACTGCCAGCATTAATCACAGGGCTCAAAGGGCTTGTTTCTGGGACTCACCTCACCTAAATTTCTCTACCCTAGGCTGGCTGCCTTGGACTCCCCTTTAGTCAGCGGAAAGAGGACCTTAGGGCATGACTCTGACCTCTCCTAGACACCTTCAGGGAATGAATCACTGCTGTAACGTGCCTGTCCTTCTTCAGACTAAAGATAATTCGTGGCAACCGCTCAGGCATCTCCTGGTCCTGAAGTTACAGCATGACAGCAGTGAACCTCTCCACCTGGCTTACATCTCCAGTGGCTGAAGAAGGCTGTGAGCCAGCTCTGTGCAGCTGCACCTTTCCCCTTGCCAAAGCAAAACCCTCCAGCTCTGGTCCAGGTAATCCTCCTTTGTGGCAGCAAGCAGCCCACAGAGGTTTTGATCAAGCTATAATTGAGGTGTGCTTGAATTTTCCATGGGTAAAGAGGTCTCTGGATTTATGAGACCTCAGTTGACTTCCCTGGTTGGTTTTGCTCAATTGTGAGGAAGCACCCAGCACATCTAGGGCTTTCTGACACGTGGAATCATGGAATGATAGAATGGTTTGGGTTGGAAGGGACCTTAAAGCTCTTCTGATTTCAGTCCCCTTCCACGGGCAGAGGCACTTTCAACTACACCAGGTTGCTCAGAGCATGGACGTGGACAAGGGTCTTGAGGTTCCTGTTGACAGTGACTGAATATTGCTGCCAGAGCTGACAAATAACATTCCAGTGCAGGAAATTTATGGTCTCTATTGTGAGATTAAGTAACTGTCCAGTCCATTTATCAGCACACTCACAATAACAAAATGAGCGAAGAAATAATAGTTATCACAGTAAAATTGGTCATCACCATGCAAACCATTTGGTAAGTCCAGAAAAGGTGGCAGGTTATGTTTGCAATTTGTTATTTGGCGAAAATGGGAATTTCTGTAAGGGGATTTGCATTTTCTCAAGGGCTCATGGGAATCTGGGGGTGGTACAAAGGCAGGATGAAAAGTTTGCCCCACTCTGGTGATCTTCTGGTCTGCACTCCACCGGATGCAGACATGGATTCCGAGCATGTCCAAGCCAAAGAGCTTTGGGACAGCTACCCCAGGAACGCCAGAGGAGGAAAATGTGAGACATGATTGAGTAACGTGAATCTGTGTTTGCAAAACTGATTTTTAAAAGAGGGTTTTTACATATGTGATGGATCCCAGACCCCTCCAATGCCACTCATCTGCCTTCTTCCCTAGATGGGATGTTAATAGGTACATGCATTAATGTAATGACCTCTTTATTGACACACTTTCATTTCGCTTCTCTTTAACCACCACGAGAGTAAAACCCAGAAGAACTGTTCAGAGAAGAGTGACTACATTTAGAAAAGTAAAACAAATACCATTACATGGAGTGCACTAAAACCAGGTAATTAGTAAAATGATGTCATGGACACTATATTATTAATAGAAGTACACACAACTTACATTATTCTCTTACAGGGTATTTCAAAGAGGCGTTTACAATCTGAGCTGACTCTGAATGTCCTTCTATTCCTTATAAGGCATATATATTACAGATATGTCTGTACCTAAACACACATTTCACTGGCAAATAGGTCTCAGATCCAACTGACACTAGAAAGATCTCCTCTTCATGTACACATAAAAACCACATTAATGACATCTCAGTCATTGTATTAGAAGGGCAATTGTTAGTATAATAAAAGTGGGCACTGAAAAAATGAAGCCCCCATTTGATTTGAGAAATGCAGATATGTCAGGGGTTTACGGAAGACATCCCTCAGTGGGTTTCTGAAGCACAGACTCACCTACTGACTGCATGAAACATTTTGTGGTTGGGGATATTTTTGGTGGGTTTTTTTCCTGGATGACTTCGCACTCCTTTTTTAAAGTCATGCTGTGCCAAGCAAGAGAAAGGAGAGGAATCCAGTGTTAGAGAGCGTGTGATTCAGCTGGATTTTGGCTGCATTGTTTTCTCTGAATGAAAGCACCAGGTTTATTCACCAGATTACAAATCCTTAAATGGTTCCATTTTCCTGCCCTCGTGATCATTGCTATTGATTACTGTGTGTTCTTGAATCTATTTTGTACAATCCTTGTTTAATATTTAAGAGACATGAGGAGCAGCATGTTGTAATATTTAAGAGGTTAACTTATTGCAGAGAGATAAAGAAAAGGCACGTCCCCAAACGAGGTGGAACTTTGGTCCATTTTATTGATTGTGCTGCAAAAGACATTTAGGGATATACACTGCACTGTAATATAGATCCTTTCTTTAGAAACGTGGTAAAATACTGGTCATATCTGAGACCTTTTGTGTTTAGTAGAGGCAGTGCCAAGGTGCTCGGCACCTGGCTGGGGATGGGGAGGCACTCAGACCTAGCATGTCAGTCCATATGTTCCTCCCTGTGGGTCACAGACACATATTTTACATCTCAGGTACCACATTGTTCATGGTTATGTGTCTAACCTGGGGTGTGGGGTGATAGACTAGCAGAAATCTGGTTTGACAACAAAAAATATGTCCTGCTTCAGCACTGGCTGTGCAACAGTTTGTCTTGCACCACCGTAGTGAGCATATGCAGGCTGGATGAAGCTGTACCGTAGGTACATGGCTACACTGGGTTTGCATTGAAAGGAGGTACCACCATCAAAGGGCTGATGCTGATGCTCAGAATAGCAGATTTTTTTTGCATTTTAATTCAGAGTCCATGAATGTGATATTTTGCCAGGCTACTGGAAATGCTTTGACATGGAATCCCAGAATGGTTTGGGTAGGAGTGGCTCTTAACGCTCATCTTGGTCCAAACCCTGCCATGGGCAGGGACACTTTCCACTATCCCAGGTTGCTCCAAGCCCTGTCCAGTCTGGCCTTGGACCCTTCTAGGGATCCAGGCACAGCCACAGCTTCTCTGGGCAACCTGTGCCAGGGCCTCACCACCCTCACAGCCAGTTTCCCAATATCCCATCTAACTGCCCTCTGACAGTGGGAAGCCATTCCCTCTGTCCTGTCCCTCCATCCCTTGCCCCCAGTCCCTCTCCAGCTCTCCTGGAGCCCCTTTAGGCCCTGCAAGGGGCTCTCAGCTCTCCCTGGACCCTTCTCTTCTCCAGGTGAACCCCCCCAGCTCTCCCAGCCTGGCTCCAGAGCAGAGGGGCTCCAGCCCTTGGAGCATCTCCGTGGCCTCCTCTGGACTCTCTCCAGCAGCTCCACGTCCCTGTGCTGTTGTTCCCCTGGGCTGGAGCAGCTCTGCAGGGGGGTCTCACCTGAGGGGGCAGAGGGGCAGAATCCCCCCCTCCCCTGCTGCCCACGCTGTGGGATCAGCCCAGGGCAGGGATGTCTCAGTGCCAGCACACATGGCCAGGGCTTGTGGAACTTCTTGTCCTCCATGGCATGAGAGAAGTCAGTTTGATGTGGTGTTCACATGACTGCAGTGCCTGTTTGTGCACACAAACGTTTAGTACAGACATGGTACTTAACATTTTCAGCACTTTTTAAATGCAGTGGGGTTTATCTGTCCCTCTGTGGGCTGTTCATGCCCTCCATCGCTGGAGTGGGGGCTGACTGATGCATTTATTCATGTTACTCCTTGGGAATTTAGGGAAGGGGATGACTGTCATTTGACAGAGAAGCAACCAAGTAGCTT
Organism: Oxyruncus cristatus; assembly: GCA_013399855.1. NCBI lineage: Eukaryota > Metazoa > Chordata > Aves > Passeriformes > Cotingidae > Oxyruncus > Oxyruncus cristatus. The sequence continues at coordinate 97,290 of VXAY01002792.1, forward strand.
GAGGACAGATTTTAAATGGTATTTAAGACACTTGCTTAGTTTTTCATTGAACTCAGAGGTAATTAGGCACCTCAGATTTAAGAAATCGGGTCCTTGGTGGCTTGAGCAAAGTCTGGATTAATGCTGGGAACTAAACTTCTATTTCTTATGGCTAAGGCAGGTGCTTCAATTATGGGACAGGCTGTTCCTTTCTTTGACAGTGATGTGTAGGGGTAAACTGCAGACTTCAATGAGATTTTGCCCCTTTTTGGGACTGGAGCATGTTAAGCATCAACAGAAGTGAGCAGGTGTCATGCTCCAGTGCCTGGTACTGGGCACCAACTTTCACATCTGGCCAATAAACACTCTTTACCTCATATTTTTCCTGGCAAAACATTGTCCATAAGACTCACAGATTGCTGTGGAGTGATGTCAGGCAGTTAGTATGTGACTGAGGCTAATTAATGTCAAACTGTAGTCAGGTTTATACCAGGAAATTGTGTTGCTTATGTTAAAGGTTCTAAATAAGAATTCTAAAATGATCATAAATAGAAATAAAAAAGCTGGTCCGACTTCTTGCTACTGTAATGAACCAAATACCCTTACAACTGGTCTTCTTCTAGGTAAGGAAAGAAGAACCCATGGGTTGGTCTAGGGTTGCACATCATGGGATGCAACACATGGCTGGAAAAATGGCAGAGAAGAACTAGTCCACACAGAGCTTTTCATTGAGGGATTTGATCTGCAGGGTGAAGTTTGCCACCCAAGTAATAGTGACTGGTCCCTACAGCAGGTGTTGGAAGTGTTTGGTGCATCAGCCAAAGAAGAAGAAGAAGAAGGCGGCGGCCCTGGAGAGACCTCACCACCACCCAGCCCAGCACTTCTCCTTGCTGCACAAATGCAGGGCAGGAGTGGCGGGTGGGAAATCGCACCAACTTTTGTTTTCAAGCCCTCAAGCCACCTCCTCCCCTTCCCTGGACAAATCAGCACAACCTGCTCGGTGGGCAGTGCAGTGGGTGCAGTTAGACCCCATGTCATCCGGGGACAGCCAGTGTCCCACAGGAGCAAAGGGGATTTGCAGTTAGATAGATCCACACCTGGTGAGTTATAACCACTCTCTGTGGCTGCAAGATCACTTATGAGATGAAAAAGTCCATCTCATAAAACGCACAGGCGTGCCTTTAGTACCTCACCTTCCTTCCATGGGCAACGCGAGCCAAGACCTCTGTAGCTGTTGGGGTGATGTGCTGATGCAGCCGTGGTGTGTTTGGGATTATGCAAATGCTCTCCTTTGCTGGACTCGACCCACGCACCCCAGGGCAGCAGAGATTTGCAGCCACTTCTCCTGCAATCAAGCCCCAACGTGGATTGTGTCATTCCCACTCCTAAGCAAACCTTGGGGTAGGTTTGGTGCCCCTTGTCATTTCCTTGCTCTCCTGCAGATGAAAACACACTGGAGCACTTTAATGAAACAGTTTGTCCTTATTAAGTTGAGAACAGAAATACACCTTTCCCCCGTTGGGGACATAACCGGAATGGCACAAGGCTGCGGAGTTTTATTATCTTGGTCTCAGTTTAAAATACTAAGAGGCGCTTCTTTAAGAAAGTTTAAGAGAAGTTCTATAAACCATGTCTATATATAATCCCTTTTGTAAGCATCTAGGAAACTGCAGGACGGAAAGGTTGCCTGCCAGACCTCAGAAAGCAAATACTAATTCAGCAGTCTAGTCACTCTGTCAAACATTTAGTGTATCAGGGTTGATTGTTCCCTGGTAGGTATAGCTCTGGTATATCCGCCAGGCCTTTTGTCATGTTAACTGCAACCGATCAATGGATTGAGGTCAGGACTTCTGATGTAGGTGCAAGCTTAGAGGGAAAAAAGTCTCAAAGATTCATTTTTTCTCGTCTGGTAGCACTCCGGTCACTTATTTTTTCTCAGTTAGCCTCTGCTGCTCTAAAGTGGATATTGATCAGTGCTTTAATGCAAACCTGTCAAATTAATTTTGCAGAGCTGGGATATGACTGGCCTAAAATTGCTTCTGCATCTGTTCTCTGCAGCAAGCCTATGAATTTTAATCATGACCAGAATGGGCTGTTGGCTTTTTTTGTTAGAAACTTGAATAGGAAAGGTTTAAACTGTAAATGCCATGAAATGATGCTGTTTTGTTCTTTTCAGAAACTCATGTGGCTGAGGTCAAAGAAATTATTATGTCTGTGCATTCTTGTCAGATGCTTGGGGAGCTGTGCAGGGTTTTCTTCTTTTGCAAAGGAAAGCAAAGGTATGTAGTGAGCTTGTTAAACATTCCCAGGCCAATGAGGGAACAGCAGGCTTCGTGTTTCCTGCAATGCCAGATACATTAGTATTAATGTACAATTTCCTCTCCAGCCCCCACTCTACGATCTGATTATTCCTGATAACTTTATCTCACCGGATGGAGAGGGAGACAAACTGGGGGAACAGCATTTATTTCTTTAGTGCAAATTAAAAATAAATAAATTCAGAGCATCCCGCACAATATTAAAGGGTGAGTGTGGGTGTCCCTGGAGTAGCAACCTTATGGACCAGGGGAAATGCAGGTGGTTACAGAGGTTTTTCTTCATCATGCAAAACAGAGAGATTCTTCTGCTCTTCATCAATTGAGACAGAGTGTACAGGGCTCTGTTGTGATGTCAGCATCATGCAAAGTAAATAATGAATTTTAGGCTTTGCTCTGCACAGATGAGACTTGTTCATACAAAGAAAAGGTGTCAAGTTTAATCTGCTCTGGAAAACCTGCAATCAGGCAGGACACATCCTTCAAAATTCAAACAGTGACATTGACCATAACAGCTTGATTCTGTGCTGGCTCTTTTTGTCAGATGATTTGAAAGCATTCAGAGTATTAATTATTAAGCGCTGCTTGATCTCCAAGAGGGTTGAAGAATCTGAAACTGATTTTGGCGCTGGAAAAGCTGACACTTGAGGTGGGAGTTGGAGCAAAACCCACTTCCTGTGGTGGTGGAGCAGCCCAGGAGAGCTCCCAAGGGCAGGTCCTGGGTCTCAGCTGAAGGAATAACATCAGCTGGCTGATGTCTGAGACCTTACACCTCCCCAGCTACTTCAGAAAACAATTTATAACTACTGCCAGAAATGTCGGCCAACAAAAAGATCTATGCTTTTCCCTGGTGAAACAACTGGCAAAACCTGCAGAACTAGAGCAGAAGGGCTGGTCTGGGAAACTCCTGGCTTGGTCTCTTGCCCCATCCAGTTGTTCCCTGGCATCCACCAGTGCCTGAAACCTTGTAACTGGTAGGAGTTTGCTGGTGGCCGAGTCCTCCACGTACGCAGTTCTCAGGAGGGGTGGTTACATGGAGGATATCAGCTGTTGGGGTCAATTCTTCTATCATTCCTCATGCCTTTATTTTATCTGCACCCTTACAACATTCCAGAGCTGCAGCCAGGCCCAGGGTCAAACAGGGATATCTGAAGAACAAGAGGGAAGGACCTTTGGCAAGTTTACCTGAGTGTATTTATGAGCAGTCTGTAGCAATGAATCCTGGTATAGAAGTAGGGGAAACCAGCCCAGCCCTGTCAAAGCCCACTGCTGCCAAAGCCACACCTTCATTGCTGTGTGAAAAGGTATTTTCCTCCTCTTGATTGCCGTATCTCTTCTGCAGGTGGCCAGCTGGACATACCTGACATCCAAAGTTGGAGGTTGTGATTAAATGAGTCACAATCAGGTTTTCCCTTGAGAGAATTTTGTTATCTCCTATCACCCTGGTAGGAGACAGAGAACCAAGATCTTTGCTGCTCCCCAGTGTGCTTGGGACTGAAACATTAGATGAGTTGGGTGGGCAGCCTGAACCCCACCCTCAGCACATCCCAGGAAGTTGTCAGGGAGGGCAACTTGAATTTCTGTTACTAGAGAAATTAATGACACCACTAATTTTGCAGAGGACGATGTTCCATTTTGTACCAAATACAACAAGGTCTATTGTAAGATTGGTTACACAAGAACAAAAACAAGGACTTCACATGCACTGATTTATAAAACACATCCTTTTCTTTTGCAGTTTTTCACTGTGAGGGTGGGGAGGCCCTGGCACAGGTTGCCCAGAGAAGCTGTGGCTGCCTCTGGGTCCCTGGAAGTGTCCAAGGGCAGGTTGGACGGGGTTTGGAGCAACCTGGGATAGTGGAAGCTGTCCCTGCCCGTGGCAGGGGTGGAACGAGAAAATCTTTAATGAGATGATCTAAATTTTGCATCAGCTTTGACTTACAGTCTAGTTTGGACACAGGTCTCCAGAGGTGAGCCCTCACTAAGCCGCACAGATAAAAAGGTGGATGGGAAATGCTGCAACTCAGTGGAGGGTCCGTCTGGAACTAGGAAATCTGTAGGGAAAACTAACTGCTTAGAATGATACAAACAGCTTTTTGTACATCAAAGGGGAAGATTAAAGGCTGTGATGATCTTCTGGCTCTTCCAGTGTCAGTGGCAAATTTCCCATGAGCTTTCCAGGAGATAAGATTTCAACCCCAGCCTTCAACTTTTAATAGAGACCGTGACTGACTGTCCATCTTACATTGCATCTTCCCTGGCTGCTTGACAAAATTTGAGCAAATATTGGGCTTAGGGTTGTTGGCTAGTACAGATATCAGGGAAACTTCTGCTCAGGTCAAACCCAAGGAAATTTTTTTCCTAATTGTTTTGATTAAATGGAAGAAAACAAATGCTTTAGGTCAAGTCAAGACAGAATATTTTATCCAACCCAAAATGGGTTGTTTGCTTCAGATGTTATTTAATCTTTATGAAGTCTTCAGGGTTTTCTTAAGAGAGAAACTAAAAATGTGGTTTTAAATTGAAAAATGAAATAGCTTTTCCGAATGGATTGTTTGGGCTGTTTTTTCCTTTGTCTATATGTTTGGTGCAGTTTTTCCTGACATCATGAATAATTTTGGACCTTTCAGTAAATTATTTTTTGTCAAATATGTCTATTCCAGCTATAGATTTGACTTATTTCCAAGCAGCAAACATTCATTTTTTCAGTCCTAGAAGATGAAACTTTGCTCCTCTGGCAGCTTCAGCAAGAAGAAGACTTTAAAAAGGCAGTTGGTTCCAGGAGTGATAAAGGTGGGAATTGCTTAAGGTTTTTTTTATTTGATCTCAAAGGAGTGTATTGGAATTTCCTCCAACAAAGAGTTTGACAGACTACATTTCTTCTGGGAAATGGGTCTGCAATTCTACAACGATACACATTTTTTTAAAGTCCTCTGCCCTTGGCGTGTATCTTCAGCTACCACATTTGCAGACCTGGGTTGGTTTCTGCTGCTTGGTTTCACATGGACCCTCGGAAACTCACCGTTGCTTGGGTCAAACACCACCCATGCAGAGCCTGAGCACTGTGACATTATCTGCACTGATATGTTATCTGAAGTCACAGAAGGAAAGGGCTTTTCCCCAGAGTGGCAGATGCCAGAAGGGATTTGACCACCTGCAGGTACCAGGCTACTCCAGTGGGGAGTGGAGAAAGACACAGGGTGGATAGAAGATGTCACTGAGCCTTCAAAACTGATCTTAAACTACCAGAGTGAGGGGGAGCACCAAAGGTAACCTTATGTTTGTGCTTAAAAGTCATTGCCTTTTGCTGTAGGACATGAAAGACATTAGAGGAGCAGATGCTGCTTCCCAGTCAGAAGTGACTTTGCTGTAGCTAGAGGAGGCTTTAGAAGAAACTGCAAATTATTTCTTCAGGAGCAGCCCCATTCTGTTTCATGGACAAAAAGAAAAATGTGTGATACTCTCTGCAAGCAAGCACAAAGTTAGCCATTGCCCTTCAAACCCCAGTGATTTCACCTAGTCACAGCACTCCAAAACGCAGCAGAGCTGAGGCACGGCTCACGCTGCTCCCTCGGTGGCACGCTGCACGCGTGGTGGCACTGATGGATTTGGCTTCTTAGGGGGCAGATCCACGTATTAATTGGCATTGGGGTGGCACTGTAGGCTGTCAGCAGCCCCAGCTACCAGCTCGAAGGATATAATTGTGTTGTAAACGCCGCGTGTGTGGGTGATGGATACGCACGTCTCCGCAGTCTGACTGCCGGGATGCACGGGGCAAGCCATCCTCTAATTCGCCACCAAGAGGGTCTCTTGCACTAAACAGCCTCTCTTAAATCAAAGTGTTCAATCCCTCTGGAGGTGGGAGTTGGGAGGGGAGAGCTGGAAGGAACAAAGTAAGACGATAAAAAAAAATCAATAGTGCTTCCCCATAAAACAGACCGAGATTTGCGGAACTCGCTTCCACTTTGACGTCAGAGGTGCCAGTTTGGCAAATTCATTTGAGGCCAAATTGAGAACTCAACTTGTGGTCAGGGTTGCTGGACTGTAGTGCTGTCCATTCGTGGGGCTTTGGTCACTATTGTGTGTAAACCACTCTGAAGCATCGTGCTGTGAGGGTGACAAACAGCAGCTTCAGCCCTCTGTCAGGGTGCTGAGCTGACACCACCCTGCCACGTCCTCCGTTATGCAGGTGACTGCTGGGCACGCAGTGAAAACACAACCATGCTCCTGCTGGCCTTGTTTTTTCCACACCCAAAGACCAATATCGGCCAACGTCCTGCTCTTCATCCCTTTGGGGAGAGATGGGTAGTGACCACGCTGGATCTCGTGTCCGGGAGAGGCTCCAGGGGAGCTGTCTCCGTGCTCTTGGAAGGGTCTGTAAGCCCTGACCTGCCGGTTGTTTACCAAAGAGGGTTGCAAAACTATCCCCTGAGCCGTTGGGGGGTTCTGTCATTAGCCCTCAATAACTCCCTTCTCTTCTGGGGGAGAGACATATGTGAGCAGACACAGGGACCCATCAATCCCACAACACATTCAGGGCCTCTGCGTTTCATGACCTCTGAAGCAAAGCTATTGATGGGCTAGGGCCATACGTGGTCAGCTCTGTGGACATGAACTTCCACCACCCTGCACAGGGCAAAGGGTGTATGAGAAGTTACCGAGCCACCGTGGCCCCGTTTGACTTGGGGGAAATTATTTGAAATATATGATTTTTTTTTTTTTTAAACAATTAAAATTCTAACCAAACCATTTAAATTTAAATTTAAAAAAAAAAAAAATTAACAGTGTAAAAAAACCCGATTTATTGTGGAACTTCCACCGCATTACTTAAGCCAAAAATTTTCATTCATGGATATATAAAGTTAGGGCTCTAGAAATCCACCTAAAATAAAACTACCTGGATAACCCTTCTTGAGCCTTGTAAGCCCCTTCTAACTCAGGATATTCTGTGACTCTAATCCTTTCCCTTCAAGTGTAAAATTCCAGCCTCCTTCAGTACTCCCTTTAGTGCATAAGGCATAGTCCTTATTCGGCCACATTTGCACATAGATTTGTAGCTTCAGCCCTTTTCCATAAGACCGGATCTTCTCCAGCGGAACATCAGAGGTGGGTGTCACCACTACCCACTGAACTACTAATCTTTACTTTTGTATTAGAGATTATAGTCTGGGAGTTCATTAAATACTCAGAATTTCCCAGTTCTTGCTCTCTTCGTACAGGAAAAAAAAAAAATCATATTTATTACTAGGTTGAAAGGGGAGAGCAAATTTCTTTGTCATTTGAATGTATCTGTTAGACGCCACAAGAAGAGAAGTTTCAGGATTAGGCTATGTGCCAGTCAGCACAAGTCAGAGCTCACAGCCTGACTTGTGGATACTCATAGCAGCACGTGGTTATCGTGGTCTGGCATCAGGTGCACTCACAGTCATGGCATTAATGTGGTGGTGGTCTATGACCCATCGTTATTCACCTCATGACCCTGCTACAGAATAAGGTTTGTTCCTTGTGACCTGGGAAAAGGGAAGGAAAGGAGTGAGAAATTCCTAATTTTTTTTTTTTTCTTTCTTCTAGGAAAACAGAGCATTTTTATTAAAGTTTCTCCTTGTGGCCCTACTGGGAAGCAGCTGAAGAATTTTCAGCCTCAGAAGAAGAATGCAGAAGAATTTACAGTCTCCTCAGCTGCACCTTCTTGCAAGATTATCAAATGCTGAGCAAGAAACCCCAGAAACTGTGGGCATTGGTGCCAAAACAAGATTTAAAGATTAAAAAAAGTTGAACAGCTGGCCTCCACGGAATCATAGAATCATTTAGGCTGGAAAACACCTTTAAGACTGAGCTCAACGATTCCCCCAGCGTGTCAAGCCCACCACTGCACCATGTCCCCAGGTGCCACATCTACCACATCTTTTAAACCCCTGCAGGAGTGGGGACTCCAACACTGCCCTGGTCAGCTGTGCCAGGATCACGTTCAGCTCACACATGTCTGAGGACAGCAAGTCTTCGAGGGGTTTCATTGCTCAGGGTACGTGTAAATTAATAAAGAAAACAAGACTCCAGCACTGTCCTTAGGTTGTCTACACTACTTAAATGCAGCAGAAGGCCCTAAAAGTAGGAAACCTCCCCCTAAGCCAAGGACTCCCTGCCCCACCATGTACAGTGCACAGAAGAGAACCAACGCTGGTTTGGAGAGGAGTCTGTAGACCCCATCTCTCCAGCACAGTTAGGTCCTATCTGGCACTTGATGGGAAGCATGTGGAATTGGGACTTTTTAAGGTCTGGGAAGTATGATTGGTGTTTCTCCTGCCCAGTTTGCTACCTCCTAGAAATCCTCTTTCTTCAGCTCCAGGGCTTCTAACTACAGGGATGAAGGAGTCATTTACAAGGCAATAGACAGCTTAAATCTGCTTGTTGAAATCACACTGAACATTTATCCTAGTCTTGAAGGCAAAGCCACCTTCTTCAGAATATTCACTGGAGAGGTGTTTGGTATTTAACCAACTGTAAATAGATGTGGCTTTGGATATAAATTAGGGTGAGACTGCAGAAGGGCACCTTAGAAGCAAATGACCACCTCAGTAACAGGTAAAATCTCTGCCAGGTCTAAAAGAGCGTTCACTTTGGCTCATGTGGCTTAGTTGTCAGGATGTTGAGACTGAATCTCAATTTGACCTCCTGAAATTGAATATTCACTTTAGCCTAGATTTGCAAAGCTATTTGTTAATGCGCACATACAGGGCTGTTTCCTCCAGGGTTTTAAAGAAAAAACTCATTTCAATGTAAAATTCACAGGATCAAATTGAAATTTATTTTGAGAAGGTTAACATTACTGATTTTCAGGCTCAGACAATCACTTCCATGTCAGATTGTAATTACACCTTTTTGTGCATCAGCTGCATGCATGGTATGGGGGAAAAAAAAAGTAAGATAATGCTGTTTCTTTCAGCTACATAAAGGACCTTTGTACTGTCCTTCCCTGGAAATCCCCCACAATGAAAGGAAAAAAAGTGATTTATTTCAATCACTCTGACAGTACGAGCTAGCACATTAATTGCATGAAGACATTTCTCTTACCCAAAGTTTT
>VXAY01002792.1:106767-156534 GCA_013399855.1 Oxyruncus cristatus
GTTTGATTTTTACTCCCAGTAGTCTGCTAGGTGTCTGCATCGCATTTTCTTTTCCCCGCAGCAGTTTTCACTGCCATAAAAATCTTGCTTCTGTTAAATAGCAACATTAAAATATTGTAGTGCTGACCTTAATGGTTTACAACATTCAGCTAAGGAGCTCGAGTCTCTAAAATAAGACTGAAACACACAGTAAAAATTTATCTGAGGAAAATTAAAACCTCAGAAGGCTGACAACCATGATGGGATCTCAACCCCTTTTCTTTTTTGTACCTCCATAGGTTCTGTCCAGCCATGTGGGTGTGCACAGGATCGCAAGAGCCCAGAGCAGTTATGTGGGACTAAGGTGGGCAAGAATTTGAGACCAGGTATCCCATCACTGGCTGTGGAAGTGTGAGGTGACGTCACACTGGTGGAGCTTCTCTACTCCTGTGTGCAGAGCTGAGCTCAAAACCTTGCTGAATCAGGGAGGACTATGCCTCCTGCTTACTTTGTCCTGGTGCACAAGGCTATGTAAGCTGAAAAGGGAGAACTGAATATCATAGCTTTAATGTTATTTAATATTTTATTAGGTTAAATGGACACACATTTTGTACTTTGAAAAATACTCAGCAGAGACTAGCTATTTTGGTACAGCATTTAGAGGAGAACATAGTGGGGCAGATTTTGCTGCAAGACATTCCCAGTAATCATGAAGTTTGTTTGTTGGTTTGGCTCTTTTTCAAGGAGCACTGGATATATAGAGAGAAAATACTTTGTTGGTGAACCATATTGCCATTTTGGTGTTACAGTCCCCAGAAATGATGCTCGCCTATCTGTTCCCCTAAAATCTGTCAGGAGACTCTGTCCAGCCCCATAGAGCAACTTACGAAACCATCAGCTCTTCCCATTGTGAAGGGAGAGATCAGGATCTCATCAGGCAATCCTGGGAAGACAAAATACCAAGTGATTACATGGTCGTGGGTGTGCTAGAAAAGACATGTAACACCACACCCCAGCTGGCTGAAATCACCCAAACACTCCTTGGTGAACCCCTGCTGCAGAGATTGTTAGAAATTGTCATAGAATCTTAGAATTATAGAATGGTTTGGTTTGGAAGGGACCTTAAAGATCACCTGGTCCAGACCCCCTGCCATGGGCAGGGACACCTTCCACTAGAGCAGGTTGCTCCAATCTGGTCTTGAACACTTTCAGGAATGGGGCAGCCACAGCTTCCAAAATCATTTAGGCAAATCACAATAATATTTATATATTTATAATAATAATATTCTAAAGGAGAGATCCACAATGCTGTGGATTATTAAATTTGGTCCAGTAGCCATTGGAAAGATGGAAATGTTTGCAGGAACCTCAAAGATCTTGGGTACAGAAAAACTGCAATAGAGACTCTTGAGCTTTCTTTTTATTTTAATACTAGCACAGCAGGCCAAGGAGTCAACAAGTGCTAATTCTTCCCCGCAACAAATTAAATCTTGAGAGCTGTAATTTTTATCAAGTAGCAGAAAATCAACAATGTCATACAGACAAATTCTGGTCCTTTGGATTCTGCAGCAGCTAAGCATCAAAAAATTTCAGCTGAGCTTGATCCCAGGACAGCTCAGTTAACAGGACTCCTTCCAGCACACCCACAGGGTTTGAGCAAGGACATGTGATCATAACCCCAACTGAGCTCCCACTGAAAATTACGGAAAAATGTTCCAGGTGGGCTTCCTATAACCCCAAAAAATATTTCACAAGATGACAATGGTGACCAGTGCTGTCTCCCTTTGCTATTGCACCTTCAAAGAGCAGCCTGTAATTCATGATGAAAAACAACAATAATATTGCTTTACATAGGAAGATAAAAGCCTTCCTTTGCAGCAATGAAACTCAGATGTCTTGAGCAATGTGTGTAGCTTAAGGGGTTTTTTTTGACAGTGCAATATTGTATATAATAACAATTACCAATGACCTCTATTAGGTTGTCCAGTCTCATTAAGGCCAATGCATTTGGTACCTGCCACTGCCAATTTGCCTCAACAGAGGTTTTATTCAGTGGATATGATAGAGCTGTAAAGCAATCTTTTTTCATTTAAATAGTTTAATTGAGGAATGCTATCAGATGTTTCAAAATTTAATGCATACAACAATTTGCTTCCCATATCTCTTTTCAGAGTTTAGTTTGGAGAAAATGACATCTGATTCTTATAGAAAGAAGGCAATTACATTTTGGAGCCTGCCTGCCCGTATTGCATATGTTTTTAAACATAAAAAGAAATTCTTAATATGTAATTGTCAGGTAATAAAAAGGAAAATATTTTACTTTGCATTTATGAAGTAATTTTTCAAAAGCATAAGGGAATTGCATGTTAACGTTTTTCGTTTATTACCACACTCCTAATGCTGCACTGTTTTCACAAGTTTAGATCAAAAAAAAAAGCAGATCTGATGCTCATGTATTAGTATGGTAATACTCTATAAAGTAATTAGGACAGAGGAAACTCCAAAGGTTTGGTGGTTCTGATAAGCCTATGCCTGCTCTGGGGCATTGCAGAAAACCACCAGGAGTCTCTCCCCCAAATTCCATGGGCCCCAGCTCTTAACTTAATTTTCTGAGAAACTTCAGTCCCAACTCATCCATCTCATAATCTGTTGTCGCCACATTTTCTCCTACTTCACTTGGAGCACAGGCCTTGAAGACCAGCATCGTGCCTTGAAAGTTTTTTCTCTTTTGCAGGGCAATGATGGGACCATAAAATCATAGAATAGTTTGTGTTGGAAGGTACCATTAAAGATCATCTTGTTTCAACCCCCTGCCATGAACAGGGACATCTTCAACACAGTCAGGTTGCTCAGAGCCCCATCCAACCTGACCTTGAAAGTTTCCAGGGATGGGACAGCCACTACCTCTTTGGGAAACCTGTGCCAGTGTTTCACCACCCTCATTTATAAAACTTCTTCCTTATATTTTTCTCTAAATCAACCCTCTCTTATTTTAAAACCACCACCCCTCATCCTATCAAAACAGGACAGGGCAGCACTGTGCCTGTGTCACTACAGGGAGGTGAGGACTGGAGTGATACCCCACTAAGGTTCACATTCATCTGGCTGTGGACCATTTCCATCTCTAACTTCAGACTGGACCATTTGATCCAATATGCTACAGCAGATACTCTGGGCATAACTCCAGCATCTGCTCACTAAAAAAAAAAAAAAAAAAAAAAAAAAAAAAAAAANNNNAAAAAAAAAAAAAAAAAGTTTTTTTTTTTTTAATTCAGAAATCATCATCAAAGCTCTTAAACTGCAGCATCAGGATCTTTAAGCTGTAAGTAAAATACTGTGGAGCTTTCATTATGTGTGTTTATTGTGCTTTCATTTTATAGAGCTGACCTTGCTTCTCTGAAATGCACTTGTTCTCCACAAAGCCAGTAAATACCACCCAGTTGTCTTCAAGTAAATCACATGTGTACGAAGGTCTGGATTGCAGGTGCATTAAATACTCACCCATATTTATATTAAATTACTCTTGCCTCATAAAAACAAATGCTTGAAGATAATCCCAGTTTGTAAAGAAGGACTGAACTTCATCAGGGCACGGTGAATCCCCATTCCTCCTGTGGTTTCTTGGTTGGAACAAATCCATCGTTAAACGTCTGTCAAATTTGGTGCACTGCTCAGCTAGAAAAATACAAAAAAAAGAAGTATTAAAAAATACCGAAGTGTTTAATTCATCTTTGATGTAGTTGTTTGTAATGTTTCCAATGGGCAGTGAAAGGAAAAAGGGAAAGGGAAGGGAAAAGAGAAGGGGAAGAGGAAAAGGAAAGGGAAGAGGAAGGGGAAAGGGAAGGTGAAGAAGAAGAAGAAAGGGAAGGTGAAGAAGAAAGGGAATGGGAAGGCGAAGGGGAAAAGGCTAAAGGAAATGGGAAGAGGAGGGGGTAAAGGGAAAAGGAAAAGGGGAAAGGGAAAGAGAAGGGGAAGGGTACTTCCATCTCTGCCTTTAGCCAGCCCAAGCAGGCTCAGGGGTTCCCTTTCCAGGTTCTCTCAGCTCTTGTTCCATGCGAGGCAGTGCCAGGAGCTGTCATGTGCTACTGTAGTCAAAGGCTCAACAAGGAGGAATCTAAGCCCCTTTTTTTGAAGTGCTTTTAGAAAGAGAACACTCCTCCATGATCAGCCAGGGAACCTGAGCTGGCAGCACTAAAAATTAAATTAACCTGTTTTCCATAGAGGAGGTAAATTACGGACAGCATGAGATAACCTACCCCGTCCCTGCTCTTCCCTACAGGTCAGCATTGGCCCATCAGTAGGGTAAAAATACCACAAAAACTCCCTCAGAAAACCCTGTGAGCCTTATTCAGAGCCGTGCATGCAAATCCAGCTGAAGCAATCAGGTGCCTGTGTCATCCCCAGGCTCTCGGAGGAGTTAAAGGGTCTCCGCTGAGGAGATTCTCAAAGCCCTGGAGCAGGTTGCCAAGAGGAGTAATGCACCTCCAGCACTGGTTAAAACACGCCTCACAGGCATGGCTTAGGTCTAGCTAATATCACCCAATGTCAAGGTCATATACTAAATGACCTTCTAGGGTTCCTTCCAGCCTTATTTGCTGTACTTCTGCACCTTCAAGCAGAAGAGACAAGGCAGCAGCTGGTCAGGTATCAGCCTGGGTGGACACAGCATCAGCCGCATCCGACGGGCACCAGGGCTGTTTTACAGACTTGCTGGTACCTCCTGACTTAGTGCCACTTAGTGCGAGATTAATGCCATGTGAATGCAGCTCATGTCCCCAGCTGGGATTTCCTACAACCTACTGCTGATGCTTTGCTGGCAGCAAGAGCAACAAGCTTTCAGTTTACTGTTGGAGGTCAAGGTAAAGTGATTTCAATTAGAAGAGGATCACGTAGGTCTCAATCCAATGCAGGCAGGTTGTGTAACACTGGCAGCGTGAAAAGGAGAGTCATTTATTCATTTCTTAGCTGCATGGTTTGGGATTTCATTTTCCCCTCTCTGTTTTCACAGTCTTCCTTGTCCCTTTTACCATTCAAAGGGTAATGCATAAAGGCATTAGGGTTCACAGCTCCCCCGCTTCCATCAGGAGGTGGTTTGCTCTGCCCCAGTCACCCCAGTAATTAGCAGAAATGAACTGGAGGAAGAGAGAGGAAGCAAAGATGGAAAATGAATATTCAGCTGACCAGTTCCTTCCCCTGGTGGCATTTGCTTCTGTGTCACGCAGCTGCATTTCAAAACCCCGCACGTATTTACATGCCTCTAAGAAGAAGGGCATGTGTTTGTTGCCCTGCTCAAAACCAAGCACGTATTTACCTGCTTTGCTGAATCGGGGCCACATACCCTTCTCTTTCCTTGACACTGAGGGCAACCCTCTGTTTCTGCTGGTCAAACAAAACAGAACACACACACAAAAAATAAAAGGAGTCCGGGGAAAGAAAATGTATTTATTAAATGGTTCTATAAATAAAAGAGTTGGGAAGATATAGGAGGCTGTGATCTCTGAGGGGTGATGGCAAAGTGCTACTGATAAAGTGGCTACGATTCAGATCAATAGCAAACAAGACAGGCAGGTGAATTTCCCCTTTGATCTTCATTCCCTGTGCAGCCCGAATTGGTCTGACTCTGCCACACAAATTACTGCTTTGTGCAGGGAAAAAGCAGTTTGCTTGGCTTTTTGCTTATTGCTCAAGTGGACTGGGTGGCAAATGATAAGTGTCGCTTGTTATCATTTCAAAAAGCCACCGGAAAATGGTGGCTCCAGCAGTTCGACTTCACGCGTTGACATTTTCTGTGTCAGCAGGGCAGTTGATACATAAATCAGCGTTTAACAGTCTTAATAAAAAAATATTAAATCTGGAAGAAGGAAATAAAGCTCAGGGCAGGTTCACCTGTAAACCTATTAATATACAGTAGGGAAATTTGAGGGGTCAAAAACAGTGATGATGCGAGATGATGCTTTGCAAGCCAAAAATGTGCTTTGGGGCTCAAAAGCTATGTCGTAACCTGCTCTGCTCTGCTACTGGCTTGGGAAAAATCCCATCAGCTTGTGCCTTACTTTCTTCAACAAGCAAATAGGCATGGCTGAGAAGAGCTTTGCAAACTTAGCAAAGGAGGTGACTTGTGAGCCTCCA
This sequence comes from Oxyruncus cristatus, assembly GCA_013399855.1. NCBI lineage: Eukaryota > Metazoa > Chordata > Aves > Passeriformes > Cotingidae > Oxyruncus > Oxyruncus cristatus. Next base: position 112,876 of record VXAY01002792.1, read on the forward strand.
GTCACCAGACTGGAAGTCAGTAGCCAGATGTCTACATCAAAGTGAGCTCAAGCTCAATTCCCTGCTGGAAGCCACTTTTCCCAAGCCGTAGGGAGCTGCATTAAAGGGGTTTGAACTTCTCCAGAGGAATGGCTGATGTAACTCCTGTTAAGGATTTTGAGTCGGTTTTGCCTTCATCTTTTCACCTCAGTGACAAGGGCGGGAGGGTCACTTCGCAGGTCTAGCCTTCCTTCCTGCTGGCAGCTTCCCTACATAAACCAAATGATAGATCAGGTAGAATCATAGAATCATTTAGGTTGGAAAAGCCCTCCCAGACCATCGAGTCCATCCATCCCCAGCACTGACAAGGCCACCACTAACTCATGTCCCCAGGTGCCACATACACACGGCTTTTAAACCCCTCCTGGGATGGGAACTCCAACACTGCCCTGGGCAGCTGTGCCAGGGCTGGATAACCTTTCAAAGAAGAAATTTTTCCTAACACCCAATTTAAACCTCTCCTGGTGTGTCTTGAGGCCATTTCCTATCGTCCTGTCACTTGTTACGTGGGAGAACAGACAGACAACAAAGACATTACAGGTGGGGAGAGGATTGCAAGCCATTTGGACCCCCTTCCACCCAGTAAGTCCACCCCTGTGGTCCACGGAGCAAGGCAAGCCTCAGAGGGTATTTGTTATTCCTGGATTGTCATGGATGGGGCCACATCCACACTGAAAAGCTGTTAAACTGTAATATATTGACTTCCCATATGTTCTCATTTTTATCACAACAGCCCAGTCTGTTGCAGGAAGAACTTCCCTCTGACAGGACTGATAGTTTCTCAAAAAATAAACAATGATCTTGCAGCTTCTATGCCCTCTACTGCTGTTCAACTTCCCACCCAGCTGTTTTAATTGTTTTAAAATTAAGTGTATGCCATGGAGATCTGTGGGTAGTTGACATTTGGAATGTGCTTTTGACTGGGGCTAATGAGTCAGTGATATCTAGTCAGATGTATGCCACCCTATGGGTTTCTGAGCAGTCACGGGACAATCTCTAACTTGGTTTCACGTAATTTTTTAGCTGGTTGTGCCTTCTTTCCTTTTTAAGTCTCGGGGATCCTTGCAGGTCTCTGTGTGGCTTATTAGTAGAACAATTATGATTAATGGAAAACAAATCACGTTTTCCAGATACATTGTACTGCACGTGAACACAACTGCCATTCATTCATCATCAAATCTTTAGTACCAGTCATTTTCTTGTCGTTTTCCCTGCACTCACATCTGGTAGCAGCTGAATTATTTTCACCTCTGTGTTTCTTAGGGGTTTGTACTGATTACATTTTTAATCAGGAGACCACGCAGATCACTAGAGGAGACCTCCTGTTGACAGGGATAAGGAGAAGAGCAGGTGTCACAGGGAATAACTGGTGAAAGCACAAACCCGTCTCTTCCTTTCTGGGGTGCACAACCCCACCTTGCAGGGTGAAATCCAGATGTAACTAAAGTAGCCTCAGACCCTGGCAGGGAGTCAAACAGCTCCTGTGTCCCCATGTACCCCATGGACCATCTTAGCAAAACCATTATCTTGTTCCTCACCATCTCTTCCACGGGCTTCTAAGCCCTTTGCTGAGTTGATGGGATTCAGCTGGGGCATGATTTCTTTCTTGGTCTTCGCAATTCCTGTTCTCCACATTGGGATTCAATTTTCTGTCTTAATTGCTGGTGGTAATATACAGGGAAATGGAGCTGAGGTTACTTGGTACCACCATAAAAAGGGAAGCTGATGGTGGAAGTTCAAAGTTTTGCCAGCAAGAAGCTGATTTTCAATCAACATATCCAAATATGCATATTGCAGAGTATTTCATAAATAATGTCTCCATTAAATGGTGTGCAGTGCTCATCTACATGAGCAAAAATGGAAGGAGCTTTTTATTCAGTTCAATTTTAATCAAATTCTACAAAACAGCATTTCTATGGCCTATTTAAAATTTAAACAAAGGCAGAATAGCTCCCTCTATATCTATACCCTCTTACTATTGTCACAAGAAAAGAACAAGTAAAAGCTAAAAGAAACCCTTACAATCCCATTGACATTGGCCAGATGCAAGCTGCACAGATATTTTAACCTCACTAAATAACTGTATGAAATGCCTTTTCCTTCTATTTTGGGGTTCTAAAGAGCCTGATGAAATGATACCTGGAGAAAGTGGCCAGTCCTATTGTTTGTGAGATATCTCTGTGAATTCTTAATAGGAATTTTGAATACTAAGCAGTTGCCCTGGTGCCTGTTGTGAGATTCTCAAAAATCGGCTCCAAAGTGAAATAGACAAAAGGGAATGAATGAAATCAAATTGAGTTGTAGCAGGAGACAGATGGGACCCACTCACTGGCCTATTCATGATATTCTCTTCCATGCAGAACAAGGTTCTAGTACCTGGAACTAAGATGGAAATGATACATAGTTCCCAAGATCTGCTTTACATTGACATTTAGTCTCCTCAAAGCATGTGTTTGAACAAAAAATTTGATCAGTTTAATTTTTTTTCTCTTTTCCTGGTAAAATCTGGTAAGTCAAACTCAAAGATTGTCGTGGGAATTGGGCTGCTCTTTTTAATGGCAAAGTTTTCTTGGATGTACTCAGAGGTGAAATTTGAAAGTCTCTAACTAGCAAGGCCAGCTGGGCCTCACCAAACTCTCCTGCCTTTTGTATAATGTCCCTCTGCTTACCCACATAAGATAGACGTGAAAAAAATGGAAAAATCTGATGACTGATGCCACCGACATGAAGGAACACTTCAGTGGTCAGTACTTGATTTGGTGTGTGGAAAATCCCTGCCCTCTTCCAAGGCATATGCTGCTTGTTAGCTGATTGTTGCTCCTGGGAAGGCTGGCTTCTATTAGAAGTGCCAAAATTCGACATCCAGAATTAAAGTTTTCCCTTCTCGGCTGAGGTCGTTGAGACTGAGGTTTGTGGGCAGTGGCAAAACAGATGCCTTCAGCCAAACTCTTTGTTTCCAGACATATTATTCCCACGCAGAGCATGGGGATAAGACTGTGTTTTTGTCCTGAGAATCTCCCCATGCTGCAAGGCTGCAGGTCTATGGAAAACAAGGAGCTCCGTCAAGAATTAGTTGCAGCAGATCTTGCTACTCAGAAAAAGAGGACCTGGAATGTCAGAGGGTTGGAGCACGTCTCCTACGGAAACAGGCTGAGACAACTGGGATTGTGCAGCCTAGAGAGGAAAAGGCTCCAGGGAGACCTTTGAGCCCCTTCCAGGGCCTTAAGGGGCTCCAGAAGAGCTGGAGAGGGACTTGGGACAAGGGGAAATGGCTTCAAATTCTCAGAGGGCAGGTTTACATTAGGAAGGAATTGCTGTCTGTGAGGGTGGTGATGCCCTGGCACAGGTTACCCAGAGAAGCTGTGGCTTCCCCTGGATCCTTGGAAGTGTCCAAGGCCAGGTTGGACAGGGCTTGGAGCAACCTGGGATAGTGGAAGGTGTCCTTACCCATGGCTGGGGGATAGGACTGGATGACCTTTAAGATCCCTTCCAACCCAAAGCAGTCTATGGTTCTGTGACTGTTATTCCTGACACTCATAAAAAAGCCAGAATTTTTTGCAAACCTGCAGAAAATAAGTATTAGAGCGACCACAGGCCTCATCAGGACAACCATTCAACAGCTAGCTGGAGCTAAAACAGGGTCTAGGCAATGAATGGAGGAGGATTTTACATCAACTTGATTTGCAGAATGTCTCTTTAACCGCCATGCATCATTTGCAATGCTCTGTCACCCTTGGGTGTCATGTCTGGCAGAAAAACCAAGCCGCTGGCCGCTGTTGGATGGCTGTGGAAGACAGAATTTCAATTTCTAAGCAGCCTGATTTTTCCATTTCCTGATGACCCTTCCAGAGTTAAAAAAAAAAAAAAAAAAAAATTAAAACCCCAACCAACACGNNNAAAAATTCAAACCCCACACACAACGTGTTGCATTTAATCAAACTTATGCAGGAGAGAGTAGGTTGGCTTGTTTGTTTGTTTCATTTCATACTTCCATATTCCACCCATGGAGAAATCTTGCTGGTGGGGAGGATAAACAAACAACCAACCAAACAACCCAAACACTGGGCCTCTAGGAGCCGTTGTTATTTATTTCCACAATTAGCAGTCGAGTTCTGGTGCTGTGCCCAGAGAACTCCTCTCATTTTTCAGCGTGTCACTCTGTGAACAATATGCTTTTAGGAATTGAGGATTAAGGCGGCTGATTGTGGGTGGTTTATGAAACTTTTTATGGGAAGCCATATAGCCAAACCTTTAGAGAATCAGACCATCATTTTAATGGGCTTATGTTGTGTACAAGACTGTTCAGTAAGATATTCACACAGTACAGAGCATCTTGATAAAGAACTTGGATTAATCAGGGATGCTGTTGCCAGTGGATGCTGTGGGTTGTTTTCTGAATTAGCTACGAGTGGTGCTGAGCACAGCCCTGGGGGTGGATGCCCTCCCTCCTTGAGGATGCAGAAATGGTCACAATCTAGTGGGAAAACATCTACAGATCTATTTGTGAAATAAACTTAATATAGACTCCCTGTACAGAGGCAGAGTGAAGAAGGCAGCTCCGCTCATCAGAAGTGGTTTCTCTGAAGTCCAGTGCTACCGGTTCACTCAGCGGTACAGCGTCAGGAAGAGGTCATCACAGTGACAAAATCAGTTTGCATTCCACTTGCCCATGTGAAAAACACACATTTCCACTTACCAGCAGGAAAAGAGCGATTTCAGAGAGTGCAGTCCCCTCGTAAAAACTGTGGGCACTCAGCACCTTCCAGGACTCGAGTCAGATACTTCAGCTGTGACAGAGGGATGAGTATTTAAGGCATGGATCTATAGCATAACCTTCAGATTTACCAGAGATGTCATTCTCTCTCAGGGTTGTTAAAGGCACTGATTAATTGCCTATTGTTAAAGTTATTGATTGATGAAGCTACAATATAAATACTGGCACCGTCAGTTACTCCATACGGATTTTAACCTGAGGACTCAAATGTTTTATCTCTTTTCGTATCTGTAAATCAAGGGAGTTTCGCACCAAATTCCCACTGTGCCCTCTTTTATACCCCTTTAAGCATCACTTTGGTTTAAGGAATTCACAAGAACACCTCATGCCTATACTGTGTTGCAGGTACTGGGACCATCTTGATGTCCAGTTCCCTTTCAGATAGTACTGGAGCTTTTTGAAAATCAGCTTTTCATATGTAACCAGCAAATCCCCATCTGTCTTTCAGGATGAGCAAAAAGGTAAACCAAAATAGGAGTCATCCTCCAGGACGAACAAAGAAGCCAATTTTCTGGAGGGAGCTGAGCCTTCAAATACACCTGGGAACTGAAGACCTGATGAACCCTGCTATAAATCCTATAAAGAAAAAAAATCATCAAGTGTCACCTACTTTCAGCAATGTTGTTGGTACATTTGAAAGGAATCCTGAAAAACCCTTCCCAGAGCCTTCAAGGTCAATCCACCATCATCATTATCAAATTGTTGCAAGACACTCCATGTTGATTAACCAACATCATATTTAATTAGTGTGTGAGTGGCACTTCATCCTGCTTATTGTCAGAAATCCCTTTATCTTGCTATTTACATTGCAGAGTTTTTAATTAGGATATGTGTAGGGAATCTCTTAATGATCTCCTGTCTGCATAACCATCCAGGCTGTGCTCAGTTGTCTCTGCATCTCCAGAGGGTGCTTTGCCACCACAGAAGAGAAACTTGTATTTCCTCAGTTGAGGCTTTGGAAGTGTGAAGTTGCTTTAATAGCAGCTCAACCTATCAGAGATGTGTCTAAGTGGGATACATACAACAGGTTGGGCACTACTGCCCAAGGCTTCAACATTGTCCTAGGAAATACAGGTTTCCTACTGCCCTACCCAAAACCTCTCCAGGTGCATCTTCTTTCCCCATTCTTCATTACCAACAACTCTTTGTAACAACCTTTCATGAAGCCTTAATCTTCTGCTTCATTTCTCCTTTAAATTCATCTTTTCCTGGACCAAATAAGCTCCTTGCTCAAGCCCTCCTTGCAGCTGTGCTCCTTGGACTGACCATCATGGGGACCTTCCAATAAACAGATTTCTCAGCATCTGTCTTGACATTAACTACAGGTAAGAAACCTTAAAAGGGGTAAAGGGCAGTCACAGAGCCAGTGAAAGAAAAAATAATTATAGGAAGGTGATCCTCTGTTATCAACAAAAAGTAAAGCTTTCATCTTTGAGCAACCTCTAGTGGAAGGCGTCCCTGCCATCCAAAACCATTCTGTGATTCTGTGATAAGTTGTTAGCCACCTCTGTGTCATAACACATGGTTATTTAGATTTCTCCTCCAGCCAGTGAAGAGATGGAACCTTCACAGAAAGCTGTTCGTCCCTTCGTCTTTGGCATCCCCTTCAAGGGCATGAATCAGCCTCTAAATCAACCTGCTTGCAGTGGGTCTGCTAGACCCAGAGAAAACCTGAATCACAGGTGGGTTTTAGGACCCACCACAGTGCAAAGAGTGAATGTAAAATAAAATGCATTTCTGGGAAGAACAGAGAGGTGCAAAGGCACCAACAGAAGTTGGAAGACAATGCTGCATTCTTAAAGCAGCCTTAATGACATTCCTGAAGAGCAGCAAATCTGGGCTGACACAGCTTTACAACTATCACAGAATCATAAATCATGGAATGATTTGGGTTGGGATTGCCCTTTAAAGGTCATCTAGTTCCAGCCCCCCTGCCATGGGCAGGGACAGCTTCCACTAGACCAGGTTTTTTCAAGTCCCATCCAGCCTGGCCTTGCACAATTCCAGGGATGGGGGCATCCAGGATGTGAATCCACTGTGTGTGCTGGCCTCTCAGACACACACCTGGCTTTGGCATCAGAGGTTGCTCCATCCAGCCCCTAATTCCACTGCCAGAGGTGAAACCACAACATCCCTCATACACCCAGCTGGGATATTGAACTACGAGGGGATTCGATTACCAGATGCTGGCTGTGCCAGAAAGCACCATGTGTCACAGCATCGTTAGGAGGAGAAAACCCCTCTTTGTTACCATCAATAATCTCTTCCTTCTTCTTCTTCTTCTTCTTCTTCTTGGGTTCCTGTGCTGACCACCCAGACTTGCTACAGCTTGTCAAGATGAAAGAGGTATTTTGGAGGGCTCTACCAAATTATGATTGGGCATTTCAATGGCAGAGGAGAAACAGAGGCAGTGTGTGGGTAGTGCACACTGGAAGGAAAATAGTTTAAACTACTTGTACATGCTGATGGGTTCTGAATTAGTCATAACTCACTGGGACAAGATTTAGGCATTGCTACTGACAGCTCAATGTGCAGCAGAGGTCAAAAAAGGAAATAAGGCATTAGGCTCTCTTAGAAAGGGAGAGACAATAAAGAGCAAATATAAGGCTGTGGCTGTGCTGCATGCACAAAGGATTGAGACAGTTCTTTAAAGGGAGCTTAAGTTTCTTTGCCAGCTGGCCCAAAATTGGGACTGTCCAGAGCAGGGAAGTGAAGAGAAGCTGTCAACACCACAGGAATTTCAGGAAAGGGGGAATCTCAAAGGATATGACAGTGCCAACAAAAGGGGGAGCTTAGCATATGTCAGAGTAAATAGCTAATGGTCCTTGTCCAGAGGATGTGCCACAAGTTCTGGGTCCAGAAGTTTCTGCCTCAAGGTAACAGGGGAAAATGTTGACAACATCTGGACTCTGATGTCAGGGATTCCCTGTTTTTCTGGAAAACTTCCACATCCTCAGACAAGCAGTCCAGGCACTCCATCTGCTCACAAAGTGAAAAGGGAATCGGGGAGCTTTAAATCAGAATCACAGAATGGTTTGGGTTGGAAGGGACCTTAAAACTCATATCATTCCACCCCTCTATCCATGGGCAGAGATGCCTTCCACTAGATCAGGTTGCTCTAAGCCGGCCTTGGACATTTCCAGGGATTGGGCAGCCACATCTTCTCTGGGCAACCTGCGCCAGGGCCTCGCCAAATCTCCAGAAAAATAGTTTTTCTTTTAGCTGGCTTTTAAATTCCTTTAGGTACTGGCAGAAAGAAGCAAAAAATCCATGCAACTATAAAATACACTAAACAAATTATCAATGTTATTAATATCACTTGTTGATTTATATTAATATTTTATTATCAATAAATTATCTCTGGGCTTTGAACTTCATTGGTACGAGAAAAGGTCCTGGAGTCTGCAGCACTGAAGAGTGAAACACGAAAGAGTTCACTGAGAAGGAAAAAGAAAAAGCCAAATTTTTCTGTATTCATTTTGTGCATCTCAGATATGAAAACTAAAACCAATAAACAAACAAAAAAGGTGATATGCCTACACAGATCAAACAAGGAACTTTCAATGATGAGCTTTAGTTATTTGTGTTTTATTTACAAATCTGCTTGGAGCTGTACAGGAATCATAACACTTTTCAAAGTAAATCTCCTGCCCAAGGATTTTCGTTCTTCGTGAAAGAAATTATTCTGCAAAACCAACTGTGGGTCTGGGGCTCTCCAGAAGGGAGAAGTACAGAAGTGTTATGAAGTTCAGCCTTGGCTTGTTCAAGCCAAGCTTCTCTTCTCTCCTGGAGAAGAGAAGGCTCTGGGGAGTCTTTAGAGCCTTTTCCAGTGCCCAAAGGGGCTCCAGGAGAGCTGGAGAAGGACTTTGGACAAGGGCATGGAGGGACAGGACAAGGGGGAATGGCTTCCCACTGCCAGAGGACACGGTTAGATGGGATATTGGGAAGGAATTTTTGTCTGTGAGGGTGGTGAGGCTCTGGCACAGGTTGTCCAGCGAAGCTGTGGCTGCCCCTGGATCCCTGAAGTGTTCAGAGCCTGGTTGGATGGGGCTTGGAGCAACCTGGGATAGTGGAAGGTGTCCCTTCCGACCCAAACCATTCTGTGGTTCTATGACTCTTAAGTAATTTTGGACCTTGAACCTAAAAATGGTTCTGTGACAGCTATGGGCCCAGAAGCATCTCCAGGTTTTGTGGATTATTCTGAATTATTTCTTCCTTCTTTTCCCTTGGTATGGCCTTCTTTTTTCCCCGTTGCGAATCACAGTTGCTTCTCCTGAAGTCAGAAGTTACAGCCCCCAAAAAACCCGGAGCTCACTCTGCTTCTGCAGAGAATCTGGGCAGGTTTTGGTCCTTCTGTTTGAGCAATGCCTAAACAATACTGAACTCATGGCTTTAGAACAGTAGGAACGGCACCAAAATTGCCATTGCCTTCCAGTTCCCTGGAATCTGGCAGAGGTTTGCAGCCTGCATGGTTCAGGCATTCTCTCACCTCACTCAACCCGTCCCATCCAGCTGCCTCCTTCCCACATTTGCCCTCCTTTGCGCTCAGGTGACTGCGGGCTGTAAATTCACCGGGCACAGATTTAGCATCGCCCTCCTCTTCAGAAGGGGAGGAAAAAAACCTCTCTGAGCTGCAACGAGATGCAGCTGGATCAACACTGCAGTGCTGCAGCAGCCCTGGGTGGGGGCTCGCCCCAGACACCCCGTTTCTCAGCTCCCTGGATCCCCATCCAGCTTATGAGCTGCCCCAGCCAGGGCTCTCGTGGAGAATGGAAATGCATCCTCGAGAAGTGGAGTGGATCCCAAGTAATTAAATGTATAAATTAATTCTCCCCTTAAGATATGTTCCTCTCCCATTATTAGGTTTGTCTCAGGGAAAATCCTTGGAGGATCTTCATAAAACTACCACTACTTCAAATATTGTCTTTCTAAAGCTTTTCTTTGTTTTTCTTTTTTTTTTTTCTTTTNTCATATTTTTTTTTTTTAAAACTTTTTTTTTTTTTTTTTTTTTTTTTTTCTTTTTTTTCTTTTTTTTTTTTTTATTTTAGGCTTGATGCCTGCAGCCTGCAATTAAAATAAGTGACATGAAGATGTCTTTAAAATAGAGATCTATGAAAAAAAATGAAAGGATTGTCTGTCAAAGGGTGAAAAATGAAAAATAGCAGTCTCAGATCTCTGAATGGATGAGTGGGGAAAATTCCTGTCCGTCCTAGTACCCAAAGGGATAAAACCCAATGATAGCTTCTCAACTGCTTAGCAGATAATGCATGTGCTGTTCTGATGGTAGTAATGTGTTTTTTACTTCTTTCTATCTGGGAGGAACGAATCAAATATGAGAAGTGCTGGGACATGATTTTCAACCCATTGCCTTTGATTAAGTGCTTTAACATGTGAGTCCAGAGACTTGCAATAATACTAATGGGGCATAAAGCACTATAAACAGGACGGGCCTACTTTGGTCCAAATGCCATTATCCTGGAATAAAAAAGAGCAGCAAATGTAATATGTCCACTGCTAACCTTTTTTTTGACAGGAAATTTTCTCTCCTGTGTGCATGCCATGAATTATGCTGCGTTTTGCCAAAACCGTGAGCGATTGTTTAATTTCGTGCGAAGGAGTGTTTGCTAAGCTTGAACCACTTAGCTCAGTGCAATATTTAGCTGTGGAAACAAAACGTGGATGCAAATGGCAGCGTGGATGGGCTGGAAGGAAATTTCTTTTTACATCGGGTCTGGGAAACGGAGGCAAAGACCTGTCAATAAATGTTGGGACAAGTTGCCAGTGTTGTCCGGTGATTCTTAATGTGGTGAAAAAGCCACCTGGAAATCCAAAACACTCATTTACCTAGAAAGGATAAGGGAAGTTAGAAACTTTGCTTAAGTTTCGTTTTAAAAGGCGTTGAGGAGTCTGTCCCAGTGACATCCCCCGTTGCAGGCAAAGCAAGCCCTGCTGCCACACCACTCTGTCAGGATGCTCCAGCACAGCCCTTCAGGCCTGGCTCAGTGTCACTTCTAACTTTGTGCTACGTTTTATTGCTCTCAGCAAGTTGCAGATTGTCCAACTGTTCTGTCACTTATTGCGAACGGTTGCAAAATAAAAAAAAAAAAATTGAAAAAAAAAAAAGAAGAAGGGCAGGAAAAAAAAAATTCCGCAACTCTATAACGTAGTCCTTGGTGTAAATCAAACATTCCCTGTCATGTTGATAGCTTGTGTTAGTCTAATGTATTTTATATTACTCAAAAGCATTGAAACCCTGCAGCTTTCTTCATATAGGCCATTATGCGGTTATCATTAAATTGTCTTGCAAAGAACATTATCGGTAATTATAGCAGACACTAAAATCAAATGATCAGACTGGGACCTTTAACACCAAGAGGAACCATTAGAAGTTAATCAAATAAAAGGATGAGAATAATTATGTTAGGATTAAGCAGTAATATGCCAGAAGTTATATACTTTGCTGACTATATATCTTTACTCCCAGCTTCCTGCCTCTCCTCCCGTTTGATGCTTTTTATATAATACTTTGGCACAGAATGTAAATGACAGTATTTTTGTGTGCCACAAATGGGGCTTTAGGGTTCAAATGAGGTTCATGTCTAAATGGCACAAAAAGCAGCACTGTGTAAGGATGAAGATAAAAATAATAGTCCTCTCTGTGTGTGTGTATGGATAATATATATAAAAGTGGAAAGCTGAAGAAAAAAAAAATCCATTGGTCAGTGAAGCATAAAGTGGTGGTAAAAATAGTTGCAACAGGAGGTGAAACCACATGGCTCTTGGTTTGCTACTTGAGGTCGTTTTGCTGTTTTTAAGTGACAGTCTTTCTGCCTTTCGCCTTTCAACAAGCCACAAGAAATCCCCTGCACAGACAGAAATTGCTGCTGTCGTTCCTAACATTATTCTCCAGGGAAAAACCTTCATGTCAAATTCAGTCTTGGTGTTTGCATGAGCCTCGAAGCCGTAACAGTGTTGAAGCTGTCAATAAAAACACAGAAAAAAAGGGGCTGAGGAGGTTGCCTCAAGACGAGCAGGTTGATTTTGTTTAGGGCAGATGAAGCCAAAACTAAGATCCTTGATTTTTGCCAGCTAATGCTGATGAACTGGGCACTAACAGAGTAAGAATGTAAATGTGTCACCTCTGGTAAGGAGCCCGAGAAGCAGGTTCCTGTTACTCATTCCCTCATTACCAGGAGAAGGCAGTTACAGGATCCTTGTGTTTTGTTACCTGTCCCTACAGAGCCCAGCACCCCAGTGACTGTCCATCAGTGCACCCTGCATCTGTTCCCACAGAGGAAAAACAAAGCAGTGATGCAACATCCATGGGGAACCTTGGAATTTGGGATTTTCACCATGTCCTACTGACATGGAAATAAGTCATCAGCCTTAAATCGTTCTGCCTCTACTACTAAATTTTGCTTTTTACTGCCTTTCTCTTGCTTTTTTTTTTTCATTGAGGATCATTAAACTTGAAACCTAATTGAATGAGACATTTGGTATTGTAGCCAGAGCACCATCTCACTCTTGAGGAGTTAAAATGTTCATGCTATAATAAAGCAGTTTCTTTCTTATTTTTAAACCTTTTAAAACACCAGCTATTAGGAAAATTTCAAAATTTAATTTACTTTTGAAAGTGTTTTCTTTTAGATTTTTCAGCTGAAAGATTTTTTTCTCCTGACTCAGCATGTTCTGAAAATTAAACACAGATCAATCTAGACCTAGACTGCTTTCCTAAAACACTTTTTTTTTTTTGGTGACAAAATATGAAAACTTTATCAGCAGTCATTGCATGGGATAAAATTGTAGAATCAAAAATAACTGAATCACAGTATGATTTGGGTTGCAATTGGCCTTAATGTTCATTTAGTTCCAGTTCCCCCCAAACATGAACTGGGAAATCTTCCACTAGGCAAACCCAAAAACATTTCACATTTAAAAATCCAGCAGATCTCTAAAAATAAGTTTTCAACCCCAAAACGTAGTGTCTCATATGACCTGTCTTCATAAGGTGTTGAGGGAAAACATCTCATTTGAAAAGTCATGATGATCCTTCCAAAGGATACAGCCTTCCAAAGCTTATGGGAGGCATAAGTTGATGGGGAAACACCCAAAGTCTCTGACAAGACAAAACTGTAAAATGCAAAAAGTTACATGTGTATATACACACGAAGGTCCACGATGCATTTCCTGCTTGTTCTACTGCCTTAAAATTGCCTTAGATAAGAACAGAAATTTAACCACTAAAGTCATACACCAACAGCACAGCAAAGCTTTCTTTCCCTGCTTAAATTTGCTGAGACACAACTGCAACAATCAGTTCTCTCTAATATCCCATCGTTTGATCTCCCGACCTATTTTGTTGATCCAGAGATTTCAACTGAGCGCTGTGCGGGTTGAATTTTAATTGTGACATTAATTTAATAGTTGCCTCTTCCAGATATGGATGTTGATGAAACTGGAGTAAGTCAGCCCTGCAAAGTGTAAACTCAAGTGTGGAAATGATACAGGGACTTGCCAGGCTTGGGAAAAACTCGTCACCACCTAAGTGGGGCTCCAAGCCCAGACAATTAAAATGACAGAGACCATCATGGTTTTTCCACAGCAGCAGCTCTGGAATGATTCAGTAGGATTAATTCAGATACAAGCAAGGGTCCTGTGGGTTGGCAGAAGGGGTGATCACATCCACCTCTTGTTGCCACCTCAGCCTCTGTGTCAAAGGTGGGTTGGAGGGGGCATGGCACTGCCCAAGGGTTTCCATCACCTTCACCAGGGGCTTCCTGGGGAGGCTGCAGGAAAGGGAAAATTGCCTCTCCCCATGCGTGAAGTTTATAATGAGCTGGGCTTGGCCTTCTCATTAGACCCTTTAAAATAACTTTACTGAGGAGTAAAACCAAAGGGTCTTCCAAGAGTCTCAAAAAGTGAACCTACTGGAGGAAACAAACTCATTTTAACTGCTTTTTCACAAAAACACAGCTGGTTTCACTCTTTGCCAACGTAAGCAGTTATTACTTCTTCATTAAAGCTTTTGCTTTACTATGGGAAACATGCTGCTATTACAGAGGAAACCATATGCAAAGTGACCTTCTTCCAGTCTGTACATGGAGCAAATACCTCTCTTTTCCAAAACTTTCCATGTTAGAAATAATTTAAAGGATTCCCAGCACTTAACAACTCATGCCCAGTCCACTCTTCCCTTTCCTCTGGATTTTATTGAACCACCTGGTATTGTTTTAGGAAGGATGGTTGGAATTTTTAGGAATTAATTGGTATAGAATGAAATATAATGGAAAGAAGTGGTCACATGTATTCATTCTGAATTTAAAATCAAATTGTTTCCACTTAGATCCTGTTTATGGCCTAATACTCTTGGTTATTCTAATGAATTTTAATTTACTGGCAGGGTTGTTTGGTGAAATGAGGAGTTTACTGGCAGGAGTGTTGGAGGGAATTGGAAAGAGGACAATTTAATGTATTACCCACAGAGATTTGGCAATGAAAACAAGTTAAAATGTTATGTGCCCCAAACTGGAAAAGCAAACTCCCGGGGTGACTTACCTGCCCCGCCCAGCAGTTCAGCTTTCAAGCATAGTATGCACAAATAGTGAACTGGTTGTGAACCAGACCCAAAGCCAGACTTACTTGCAGAAGCTACCTGGCAAAAATTTTAAAGTAGTGAATCAATTTGAGAAAACTACAGTCTGTTCTCGGACAATTCAAGAGCAGAAAGGCCTGACTTTGGCAAGGAAATACATCGTCATGAATTATTGGCCCAGCTGTTACTTATTAATAAAGCTCCCCAAATAATTAACCAGAAAACTTCTGTTATTAACAAATAAGCAAGGCCTCAGTCAGTGTCCTTCCAAAATATTAGGTGTTTGCCTCACTGTGGGTGCCTTTAGTGGTTTTATTAGTCTGATGGGAAAATAGACTGGGGCCTTCTCTGGACATGATGTTAGTGCAGGCAGTTAGCTTTTGCGCCCTGAGAAAAATTCCTTTGCTACCTCAGAGTTGAAAATATTTGGAAAAAAAGTGGAGAAACCTTCCCGACAACTGGAAGTGCTTACACTCTGACCTATCAAGCACTTACACTGTGTCTCTAATGCTTAGCTAAAACTAAAGAAGATGTGTTAAGTGTTGGAAGTGCTTGGAAATGCTCAAGCCCAGGTTGGGCGGGACTTGGAGCAACCTGGTCTAGTGGAAGGAGTCCCTGCCCACGGCAGGGTGTGGAATGAGGTGATCTTTAAGGTCCCTTCCAAACCAAATAATCCTGCGACCCTGTATTCTCTAAGTGCTCTCCTGTGTGAAGCCATAGGTCATTAAAGTTGGTCAGTAGGATTCTTCGGGTGACAATGAAGTGTCTGCTGGAAGATGAGGTAGGAGCTGCATCTGGAATACAGATACACTCGATACAGATGCACTAGTCCTGATATTTGTCTTAGAGAGAGGGTCAAGACATGCAAGTCCTGAAACCCCACAGAGAAATATGTCACTGTAGGGACACTGCACTGACACTTTACCCTGAAGCACGACGCTTCCTCACCCTGCAGGGCAAGAGGAAATAAATCCCACTCTCAGTGACAGAGTGAACAGAGGGCAGCGAGTCCTTCCGAACCTTGGGGAAATCCTGACAAAATTGAGCTACAAGCAAATTAAGGCAAAAAGATCCAATGGGAAGAGCAGATTTGCAAAGAACGTTTCAGCAAGTTCCCAATTATACTGTTTCTTTCTTAAAAAAACACTTGTTTGCAGCAAGCAGTAGAGATCTGGTTGTAGTCCATAAACCAAGCTTTTAATTTAGTTTTAAAAACAGAAATATCCACTTTTCTTGTGACCTGGCAGAAAGAATGGCCATTAAATGCTCTAAAGAAATAAATGATAAAATGAAATTTATCTCTGGAAGGTAGGAGAGTTTCATAATCATGTTTCAGATGATTTTTTTTTTCTTCCAGATGGATGTTCTCTTTCAAAACCTGATGGCCAGAGAAATGAAAGGTACCTTTCACCATTAAGTAACTATAGAAGTTTTACCTTGTTAGATTATTTGTTACTTGTAACTAAAGTAAAATTAAAAAAAAAAAAAGCTCTGTCAGAAAAAGGCTTTTAAAAGTGTAATATTTTGTTTTATTTAGCAACTACTTGGGAAAATTTAGAACCAAGACAGAAAGGTTGCGGAGCAAGTAGCACTTCATAAATTGCTTGAGCCCTAATCAATACATATTGTCATCTAGTCAAGTCCTCCAAGCAGATTTTTCTTTGCCCTGCCTCAAAAGCGTATTTTATGAGGTTGTTACTGGCTCGCGCTGCAAGGCCTGGCCTAATGAATCTGTCACTGGCACTATTGATTGACATGCCAGTGTAAGTGAGACATGTGATTCCGATTGACTTCCTAATTACTGCTGCTGTGATGTCTCACCAACTGGTAAGGCCAGAGGTTAATAGTTTTGATGTTCAGCCATTGCTGGCTCTGGAAGCTGGAGTTAAACCAGCTCGTTGGAAGTCAATATCTGAATCAAGTTCTCAAGGCTACTTTCGAAGCTGATCAATTAAGCCCTCCTTGTTCCCCCTCTTGTTGCCTGACAAGACTTTGATGAGTGGGGGCCTCTAAAGCTGGCGGTTTAAGGCAGAGCAGGGAGGTTGGTGAGATTTAAATGCAGGAGGCAGCAGGAGCGACGTGTCGGTGGGGGCTGTATTTCTGCCAGCAGCGAGATGGGATCCCACTCTTTCTTCCTGTTGGAGGGAATAGGGCTCAGATTTCCAAAAGCTCCTGGCTGTCCTAAGCGTACTCACAACATGGACATCATTTGGAATATTCACACAAGCTTGGCAACAATTGCCAGACCTTCCTGCCCTTCTGTTGTACCCTGCAGTGGAAGGGTCATGATCAGTCCCCTCTGTGCTTGGACAGCCCCCAGCTGTGAAAGGGTCCTGGCTCAGAATTAGGCACGAGAAACCAGTCTTCATTTAGAAAATGTGTTCTTAGCCCTCATTTCTGAGCAAACAACCCTGAAATGAGGGGGTGTAACTGGGACCTGAGTGTTGCTGGAGTGTGCAGACAGCTTGGGAAACAAGCTCAGGAGGGCACGAGCTGCTCCAGATGTCTGTCCACAGCACAGGGCCTCTGGGATGCTTTTGAGGTGCTGTAGAATTTAGGGATTTTGCTGTAGCCAGAGCAACAAAATGGAAGAGCTGCCTCAACCCAATGGACTGCACGTCCAAGTACTCTGCCTCTGAGCACTGCTCTTGGCTCAAGCCTGGAGACAAGTGTAAGAACACAGCAAGTGCGAATCACTTTGCATCAAGTATATTCTCTGAATTTCCAGCATCCTGAATTTCCAAAGTGAAAGTGACAGATCTCTACCAATGGCCTTCATGGATTTCTCTTCCATGAATTAGTTCCATCGCATTCTAAAACAATGTCAGCTCTCAGTTTCCACCTGCTCTGTTGGTGGCAAGCTGTGGAGCCCACTCTGTGCCCTCTGGGTTTATACACCTCTGTCTCCACACTCAGCTTTGGGGGGACTTTGCTGAACCTCGTGTGAAGGTGTTCTTCTCTTGGACAATCCTGCCCATCTCATTCCTGTGTTTTCTTTTAAGGAACAGGAAGGTCAGAAAGGCATGAGGCAGATGTAACATTAATTCATATAGTTACACAACATTCCTGGCTTGTTCTTCACTCCTTCTTAGTAATTATCATCGACCAGTTTGCTCTTCCACCCCTAACCAAGCAGTGAGATGGCAGTTCCTCAAAACTACCTGTTGTAACTCCAAATCCTCTTTTTTGAAGGTAATGGAGAAATCAGAGTCCATGTGTGGGCACTACTTTGCATTTAGCAACGTTGAACTTCAGCTTGCATTTTATTTTCTAGTCACTGGGGGTTGCAGATCTCAGCAAGTCTCAGCAGAGAGCTTTGGCTTTTACTACCCTGAATAATTCAACAATACCACTGAGCTTTGTCATCTCACTATCCACACTCCTTCCCGGTGATATTTATGAATATGCTGAACTGCACGGATCTTACTACAGACACACATGGAATGCCATTGGTGACTTGTGTAAGCTATTCCTATGCTCTGTTTCCTGGGGGTTTTTTCCCCACCTAGTACTTAATTAATTGATTAAAGGTCCTGCTCTTCTAGCTGCCCTTTAAGCTTTTAGGATATGATGGGATTTCATAGAAATCTTACCAGATTACCTCTTTCCAAATGCTTAACAAGACCTTCAGAGAGCTCCAACAGATTCATAAGCTTGGTTTCCCTTGTAAAGGATGGGTTGAGCCCTCTTTATTGTATTATATTTACTGCGAATGCCTTGATGATCAACATCTTTACATCTAATGGTTTTCTTAATGCAGATCTCAGACTTACGGGCACTGTCACCCTGCAGACACCCTCCAGAACAGTGTGCGTGTGCAGGAGTCACACTGACATCATGCAAGGACGCAGCACAGATAACTGTGACCACTTTCCTGGTCAAGTTCTTTTACAGCTCAGAAGAGAACGTCTTCCCAACTCAGTAAGTGCTCTGTTCACTTTACCCGGCTGCTCTACATCCCTCCTACTGAAACTTCAATTTCACAGAATCATAGAATCATAGAATCATAGAATCAGACGGGTTGGAAAGGACCTCGGAGATCATCAAGTCCAACCCTTGATCCAACCCCACCGCGGTTCCCAGACTATGGCACTCAGTGCCACGTCCAGCCTCAGCTTAAACATCTCCAGGGACGGAGAATCCACCACTTCCCAGGGCAGCCCATTCCAAGGGCTGATTACTCTCTCTGTAAAGAATTTCTTTCTAATATCCAACCTAAAACTCCCCTGGCACAGCTTAAGGCTGAGCCCTCTTGTCCTACTGCTGGTTCCTGGGAGCAGAGACCAACCCCCACCTGGCTACACCCTCCTGTCAGGGAGTTGTAGAGAGCGATGAGGTCTCCCCTGAGCCTTCTCTTCTCCAGGCTAAACAACCCCAGCTCCCTNCTTCCTGAACTGAGGGGCCCAGAACTGGACACAGCCCTCCAGGGGTGGCCTCACCAGTGCTGAGTACAGGGGCAGAATCACTTATCTGACTTATCTTCTCCTGCACCCCACAAAACAAACATTACAGGTGTAGGATACTCTCCAGGCTTCTTAGTACTGAATATAGATGTGAAAATCTCACTTAGTTCATCCACTGGGGCCCTGTCTTTTCCAAATACCCCTATTGCATCGTGAGCATCTGAAGTTTTCGTGAGGCCTGTTGGAAGCTCCCACGCCCCAGGTCCCTGAAGGCTGAGAAAAGGTGCTGTGGAACTGCCACCAAATGTTCTGCTATGCCTTCCTGAACGTGTGGTGTCAGCTGCTGTTGGAGAAAGGGTGCTCTGTTAGAGGAAACTTTAATCTGACAGTGCAATTGTTCTTGTGCTGTAATTGCCCTACAAACCTTCAGTCTCCTACCTCTGATTTATTATCAGTGTTTGCAACTTCAGCAATTTTTTTCCTCAAAATCTTCTCTTTTTTTTCCCCCTTTTTTTTTTTTTTTTTTCATCCTGTTAGAGGTTTAGATTTAGGGTGCCAGATAATTTGTTTCCTATTTCCTTTTGGTGGACATGCCTTCAGCTTTTTGAAGGACACTTTCCAACCTCTCGTAGTATCCTTTGAGATACTGCTGATTTGCATGGGGGTCTCTCTAAAGTTTACTATGATCTGGGGTAGAGATTTACGGTTAGTCTCTGAAATAACATCTGTAACTCCACTGCCTCTTACCAGCCTTTTGCCCCTTCTTCTTTGCTCTTCCTACTTACAAGACTGACCCATTTTTTTATGTAGGTCCCCTTTCTGAAATGGAACAACACCGATGCTTATGATGAGGCTTCATGGTTATTTTGTCTCTGTGCCCCATCCCACACTTGATCCAGTTGCCTGTTTTAGAGTGCAGGGCTTAAACAGGACTTTATTTGATTGGGTTCTTGAGTTTTGTCAGCTTCTGGCCTACCCTCTCTTTCAACATAAAGAGATGTTATCATCTTTACTCCCAGAGCACGCATCATCCTGAAGTCTGTGATCTTCCTCCCCTGTCAGCTTTCCTTGAGTTTTAGTTTTCAAAACTGTTGGTGGAACATTTCAGCTGTAAGGCTCAGTTCTAGTCTGGCAAAGCCTTCTGCTTCCCCTCAAGAGTTTACCAGTTATGATGCACCTTTATTCCTTTATTATGCACCATTTTCTCAGTTTTTAATTGCAAGACTTTCCAAATCTCTGGGTTGAGCTGGTCCTGCAGTGGTAAATATTGAAGAGCAATTTAAAGCCTGAGTGCAAATTTTTTTTTTAATGGTTCAGGTCTGTATGGAAGTTTTTAGTGGAAATCATTCATGCAATTATCATTACCTTGAAACAGGCCTCTGTCACTTCACTGCAACTGAAGTTGCTGAAAAAAAACTAGGCAGGATTTGTGATTGATTACACCCCATGTTATATTAGACAATATAGATCAACCTGCCAATACGAATTTCTCAGATGTCAAAAATACCAGGTAAGGAAAAAAAAAGAGATCGTATGAGAGGGGGAAAAAAAATCACGAGACAATCGGGGACAGCAATAATTCACCCATACCTATGCAGTGTGTACAAATAATGCCCAGGGGAATTAGCCACACTTATCACTTTGTCAGACGTCTGTTGCCAGCAGATAGTGCTTCATTCCTCATCTGTCACCGCCTGTTTCGTGCAACTTTTTGAAAATGATGACATAACAAGAGGTTTTTGAATGGAACTCTGCACATTAACTGGTTAATTAAAGGGCAGTCTGAATATGTGGGTTCTGATACCTAATTCACTTCAAAATCTGTGTTTTATGAACCCTGTATAAGGCTGCCCAAGGATTAGAGACTCTCTCAAAAGCCCGCATTGCAAGTTGAAAGAACTCTTGGCTGTACTGGGGAAAGGCAGCCAAAGGCAGATCATCTCTTGGGGACTCCTGTGTCACTGCTTCCTGTCCTCTGCCAGCAACACCTGCTCCCATGACGACCCCATGTCCCTGTCCCCCATGGGGGGATCTCTGCCAGCACCACAGTCTAACTAAGGTGCTGCAGCTTGGAGCTGCCACTGGGAAACGGGGACCAGCCCTACGGCTTGGGCACACTGGATGGACTGAGGACCCAGTGGGGGCAAAGACCTCATCTCATGTGCCCTGGTCACAGTGATGAGGTGTTAGAGGAGCCAGATGCTGGCAAGATTTGGTCTTTCAAATGGGAAAGTGGCCACCACTGGGTTTTTAAAGCTGGCTCAGGAGGGCAGCCATGGGATTGGGACTGTAGCATGGAAGCCCAATAGGGGTGGCAAGACCCCAGCACTGCTCCTCCAGGCATGGACTTGTAGGTCCTGGTCTTGGGGAACTCCCATCACCTCACAGCCATGGTGAAACTCAAAGTTCTCCACAACATAACAGTTTAAAAAAAAAAAAAAAAAAGAGAGAGACATCGGAAAGAAAAAAGCAATCATTGTGAAATAAGAAACTTAATTACTTCCAAAACAATTAATTAATTAATTAATTAATCCTCATGTCTCCCCTGCAAGGTAGGAAGTGATTATTCTGCCCATTTTTTCACAGAGGGAAACCTCACTGCTAAGTGACTTGCCAAAGGCAAAGGCATCGAAGGTGAAATCAGCATCCCATGGCCAGCATTCCCCAGATCTTGCTCCAGACCAGCCCCATATGGTTGGAAGTTGCTTATCCTCATCACCCTAACTCTTCAGTGAACCAAGGCCACTCACATCCTTGCTCTGATTCCCTGAGGAAAACCCTGGAGTCATTCTGCCAAAGGCCAGATCATGCCATGGGTCAAACTGAGCTCTGCTGAGCCTGGTGCTACTGCACTTACCACCCAAGGGTAAGTGTCCCGTGGGGGCACATCCCTCATGGATCCAGCTGCCGTGCCCCAGAGTTGCCCTGGGCAATCCCAGGCAGAGATGGAGTCTTAACAGGGAAAGGTTTTTTGGAGAGCAATTTTGGTACCATGCTGTCCTCAGAGTCTAAATGAGTTGTTGGGTCCAGGTTGAAGTGACCCTTTCAGGGTCAGGGTAGCAAGGGCTCAGCCCAGCATTGCTGCACTGCCTCAGGCTGCACCGTGGGGACTGGTGGCTCAGGGTAAATGTTGCTCTGGCATATTGCACGAGTGGCTTTATACTTCGATTTCAGCCCCAGAGGTGGAGGTGGGTTTGTGGAGAAAGGCGTTACCTTTTATCAGACCGACTCACACAGCTGGGAAAAAACAGCTGAGCTTTCAGGTGTGCAAACCTTCCTTCCCTCTGATACAGAAGCACCAAATTCCAGCCAAGCACAGGAGATGGGATAGAATCATAGAATCATTTAGGTTGGAAAAGTCCTCTAAGAGCATTGAGTCCCCCAGCACAGCCAGGGCCACCACTGAACCATGTCCTTAAGAGAAAAAGGATTGGTGGTCACATTGCAGGGTTAATGATAATCACAGTGCTCAAAACCAGCTTGGTTTCAGACCATCCCAGCAAGCCCAGCCTGGTTGGTCCCTACACATTTTGAGGGAGGCCATGGGCAGGGATCACTTCCCTTAGATGGTAAGGAGGGAACAGATGAAGCCAGAGGAGAATGATGTGTGAGAGTTATGCCTCTCTGCCGTGGCTACCCAGATCAGCAAACTCTGGCCCACATTTGCACACAGGTATTTTTTAGGGAAACAAGTTTCTCCATTATCCCAACGATCCAGGAAATAAGGAGTTAACAATGGAAAGCAAATGCCAGGAATAGATCTTAGCGCTCATGCTTTGCACAACCAAGTGGAGCCTACGCAACAGAAAAACATACTCTTGGACCAGCTCAGGTTGTGACCATGTTGGTGCCTCTCAGTCTTTCCAGGGGCCCCTGGAAATCTTGCAGACCTGCTCCAGGCTAATGAAAAGCACAAGAGATCCTTCCAGACAGTAGCATTCACCTATTTATCTTGATAGCATTTGTTGTGACCAGCCAAGGTCCCAAGTTCTCTGTTCGATCAAGCGGCCAAGATGACAGGCCACAAAGACTACATCTGCACAGCTAAAATCAGCCCACCTGGGCCATTTTTTGGCCCAGATACCCTCATCTATACTGTTACTCAGGGTGGCCAGACCCAAACAGGCAGTCAGGATGGTGCCTGGCTCAGGCTGCTCCTCAGAGCATCCCTGGGATGTAGCTGGGAGAGGGCCAGCTACCTCTGGCCAAGAACACCTTCAGACTGGATTAATGATTTGGCTCGCAGTCACATTCAAGTGCCCAGCAGTGACCCCTGGCACTTTTTAATTTCCTAGCCACAGGGTCCCAAAAGTCATAAAACCCAGGCTTCATCTGCCTGAAACGAGGTGGAGAGACCAGGGTCCCTCACCCTTCCAATCCAAACTGCAGTCACTCACGGGGACCTGTTATAATTCTGCTTTAATTGTTGCGAGAGCTTTCCAGAGGCAGTGCTGGCACTGATTTGGATCTAAACCTCTCTCCTCATCTCAGGGTGCTGCAGGAGTGGCATCTGTGAGACCAACATTTATAGCATTCCTCCGAGGGGTGAAATGTACCTACTGTAAAGTACTCTCAGTTAATTCTGGTGCATCATTTGCAGGAGAGCCACGTGGGGATCAGCGTGGGACATACAGATTTAGATCACTGAGCTCGAGTCAGGTGGTGCCTTGCTCCCAATTCCTCACAAGTTAATTCTTACCTGGGATAATTATGCCTCTCTTCAATCTAGCCCAGCTTAACCCTTCTCATCCCACACTCCTGCTGAGAGCACACCTGTGGTGAAGTGGATGATGATTTGGGGGGGGGGTTGCAACCATTGCTGACCTCTTCTACAGATTTCCTCCATGACCTTGGGCAATTCAATTAATTAATTTAGCTTGCTTGCTCCCTGACGCTCTCTGACAGATGAAAGCTGCCTGGTGTCTAAATGACACGCTCCTGAGAAGCCATTTATCTGTTTAAGACAGACCTGCCCCTTTAGGTCTGGCTTCTGATGAGGCTGACCCCGTCTCCACTGCTCAAGCCCCAGTCCGTCCAGAACTGGGTCTTCTGAGATCGGCTGCAACTTGATGTTGATGCAACTTCATCTCGTCCTGTGCAAGAAATGGAAATAAAATAAAAAAAAAACAGGGACAGGATCTGACCCCATCCTGGAGCCCCTCTTCAAGGAGGGACCAAGGGAGTACCTGCCAAGCTGTTCCCATTCCTGTTGAGCCCTGGTGCCACGTGATGCAGCAGAAGATGTGAGCTGGGCACGATCTGAAGCTGGGCAGCATGTGCAGGAATAGGGGTAATTAGGAAAAATTGTTGTGAAAGGGTTGTCCAGCCCTGGCACAGGCTGCCCAGGCTGCTGGTGGAGTCACAATCCATGGAGAGATTTAAAAGACATGGAGATGTGGGGACCTGGGGACATGGGTTAGTGGTGGCCTTGGCAGTGCTGGGGAATGGTTGGACTTGATGATCTTAGAGGGCTTTTCCAACCTAAAGGATTCTGGGATTCTAGGATTAGGGCTTGTACATCCTGGGCCCCATTCTTCTTCAAGCCATAAATTTGTCAGGTCATTGATGTTCTGCCCAGCACCTTCAGGCTCCCTGGCCTCTCACACAACTGCCATGCTCCAGTGTCTTTTTCTGTAGCCTAGACCAAAAAAAGTGACATCTTGTATTCCAATAACCAACAAATTATTCTTGAAGTGCCATAATTGCTCAGCTGCAGCTGCAAGAGCAACTAACTCCAGAACTTTAATAAAATATCATCATTCAAATCAATTTGCTAAGACTCTGCCTTGCTTTCTACATGGGGTGCCAAGCAGCAAATAGGAAAAACTGATCAGTGCTTAGAGAGCCAAATAGCAAGAAAAGCCTGGAACCTGATTTTTGCCATATGTACTTTTTTTTTTCCCCCCCAAGCTGTCTGAGCAAGTACAGGGGTCAGATTCTGCTCAGTGTTAGCAGAGTTGCACTTGTTTCAAAGGCATGGGAATGGCAGCTCTTGCATGTATAGGTTTACAAAGTAGCTTAGGCACTTAAGAAGATAATCATCTGGAGAGATTTACAGAAGTGACTTTTGCAGGGGGGAAAAGGGAAGTGCCCAGCTCCCATCAGGGCGAAAAATAAACACAAATAAATCCAAAGCAACAATGCAATTGGCAGCTCTGGTAACAAGTTCAGAAAATGACCACGTCTGGGCTATTCTGGATCAAAAACTATTGAAGTCAATGAAATTCACTCTGGATTTACAATGGTATTAACTGAGATCAGAATCCGACCCTATAAATTTACTATTACTTCTAATCCCGGCACCTCTGATCTTGCTGAGATATTTGCTAACTGCTGAGCAGCTTGCTTTATTGACACTGAAATAACACACCCGTGCCCTACCATTGTTAAACTCAGCTGGTTTTAAAAACCCATCATACTGTTTGTCATGACTGACCTTAACAAACTGGCCTGCTGTCCTTGGATCTATGGGCAAGAAAGTTGTCAAATGCCCCCTTTTTTTTTTTTTTTGCAGCCTTCCACCACCAAAAAAAAAAAAAGAGAGAAAGAAAGAAAAAAAAAGAGGAGAAAAAATCAATTTCAATCAACATGGAGTGTAATATTATCAAATGTCAGATGCTGAGGCCGTGTGCTTTGAAAATTATCCTTGACAGCTTCTTGTCGACTTAATTAAGTGCTCAAAAAAAAAAAAAAGAAGTAAAAAAAAAAAGCAAAATATCTCAATTGTCGGCTCCCTCTCTTTGTGCTTCAGAGGTTCTATTGACAGCTCTGAAAAAAAGATTGCCTTTGGGGGTTTTATTGATAGATCCTCGCCTGATATTGGAATGATTCCTGGGCAGATAAATCACATTTAGATTTGTTAGTAATTGAGGAGAATTGATTGAATAGTTAGGATGGTCCCAGAGGGAGGTACCTACTCCTCTTCCGTTCTGCAGAGGTTGTCATCAGATAAAGGACCTCTTTGGGCAGGATGGACAAAGGTCTAACTGTTTACATGATCAGGTATTGCTTCCTTCTAGCCCTCCCCAGACTTTCCCAACTTTCACGTGGCGAATGTCACGACAAAGGGGAAGGCCGTAAATAAAACAAAATGTGGGTGAGGGAGATCAGCCCTCTCCGTGACCTGGAAAGGGACTAATTGTTTTCAAATCATTAGTGGAATTTGGGTACTAACAGCGGTTATTTGAACAGCTATGAATTTTATTTAGCAGCAGGTTAAGCGCGACTAACACGGCGGGGGCGGGGAGGGGAGGGGGATTGTAAGCTGAGTAGCTCTTTTTGGCTGATAGGAACCATGTGCAGGGCTGGCATGTTTGGTCCTCACTGGTGAGCTCCCCCTGAGCCCTGTGTACCATCAGCCTGAGCGAGCTGCTGGTCCTTGCAGGGTCCCAAAGAGAAGCAGCATCGCAGAGGCTGTGCCGGACAAATGCGAGTGGAATGCTGAGACAGCGAGGGGAGACGCTTTTGAGAAGGGCGTGTGGTGACAGGACAAGGGGAAATGGCTTTACTGTGAAGGAGATTAAGTTTAGATTGGATATTAGGAAAAAAATCTTGGCTGTGAGGGTGGGGAGGCCCTGGCACAGGCTGCCCAGAGAAGCTGTGGCTGCCCCATCCCTGGAAGTGTCCAAGGCCAGCTTGGACTGGGCTTGGAGCAACCTGGCTTTGTGGAAGGTGTTCCTGCCCATGGCAGGGGGTGGAATGAGATGGTCTTTATGATCTCATCCAATCCAAACCATTCTGTGGTTCTAGGCTGGAGCACTGTGGGGGATGATGAAAACCTTGGACGAGGGTTCCAAGTAACGTTGACTGACATTGGAGCAACGTGAGGGGACAGATTCTGCAGAGCCCCATCCTGCCCCAGCCACAATTTGCAGCAGACAGTTGGATGACCCGCTCAAGGCTTTCCCATGCTGCCCGTCTCTTTTCAAGCCTATCAGAAGGAGTGGGAAGGATGACATTCCAGAGCAGGTTTTTATGTGGACTACAAAAAGCTCTGGGTAAGAGAGAGTGGTACCATTTCCCATCCATTTTTAAAGATATTATTTCTTTAGGAGAGGGAAGATACGTTGCAGTCTGCTTGGCACTTCAAGAGACAACTTATATCTGTTCATACCAGCTAGAGACCCTCCACAGAGCCTCTCTCTGTGTTAACTTCCTGTAATTGCTCAGGTAGGATCATGTTTTCTCTACCATCTGTACAGGACAGGGTGCTCAGGTTGATCATCAATACGTACTGTGCCATGACTTTCTTCCAGGAACCTGTTTGGGAATAAAAGGAAAATGTTTGAAAATAGTTTTTTAAAATCTGAACTCATTCCTGCGCGTTTCTAAAAAGGGCTAAAATGGCTTAGTCAGCATTTCTCATCCTCTTTTCTCAGCACTGGAGAGAGGGTAGAAAGTTACAATTAAAAATAAGAATCAATCAAGGAAAAATAAATATTTTATTTTCCTGTCATCCAGCTTCGTCAAGACCGAAAGACACTGAGGGAAAGGAAAGGCCATTTTTTTAGCTCAGAGTAAATACCATTTTGGAACAACCAAATGTTTAATTTGTGATAATGAGTGATGAGAAGCTTGAATTCCCCCCTGCAGGCCTGATTCTTAATACTTCAACCCCACTCACAGACATAAAATGCCCACTGCTCAACACAGTCAAGTGGGTCTGGCAGAGGCTGCAGGAACCAGGTTCCTCTCTGGGTCAAACCTGTCACCTCCATCTATAGCCCTGCAACCTCCTCTCTCCTCTGGGAGTGGGCTATTGAAGTGCAAATGGATCTAAACCAGACATGAATTAATTTAGGGTGGAAATTAGAAGAAGCTTTCTAATTATCAGAGCTGTGAATATCTGAAATCATCTACTGTTAGAAGCAGTAGCCTGAACAGGCTCCCCAGGGCAGTGGGCACAGCACCAAGGCTGCCAGAGCTCAAGAAGAGTTTGGACGATAGTCTCAGACACATGGTGTGACTCTTGGGGATGGTCCTGTGCAGGGCCAGGAGCTGGACTGGATGATCCCCTTGTGGGTTCCTTCCAACTCAGCATATTCTGTGATTCTGTGATTTGGCACCCATTGGATTTCCCAGCACCAAACCTGATGTTGAAAGTGTCCATAGACACACCTGAAGCCACATCAAAATTTTATTGTACTACCACAAAGCAAGTATTTCTTCTGAACCAGTGCCTTCCCTCCCCTCAAGCCTTCCCCCCCCCTAAAAGCTGCTGAATTGCCTCTCTTTTTTTTTTTTTTTTTTCCTCCCCTTTCCTTTGCTCATTCCTATGGCAAGAGTGGAATTGATTTTTGATACTATCCATTTTGTTTGTCACAGATCATCTTCCACTTCCCCCTGCGCATTGCTGAAATATCACCCACAGATGATTATTCCTATCACTGCAGCCAACGCTTCGCCCGGGGCAGGGAATTTTCCCGAAAAAAAAAAAAAAAAAGGAAAAAGGAAAAAGAAAAAAGAAAAAACACAAAGTGGCTGCATAATTGAAGGCAGAAACACCAGTACCTGTAGCCTGAAAATGTTAATAAACTACCAGAGGTCCCAGGAAAGTTAAATATTGGGAGGGATGTCAGAGCCGCGGTGTGATTAGTGGAACTGAACGGCAAAGAGCACCTGCCTAAGGCACCAGCACGGGGAGGATCAGTCTCCCTCTGACATCCCAACATGCCATCTGCCTCCCGGGATGGGGTTTCCACTGCAGCTTTGCTTACAGGGAGGCAATCAGAGCAGGGGAGGCGTGCTCCTGCTGACACAGAGCTTGATTTTCTGGCCACGGATCCGGGGGCTGAAGGCTGCTACACTCATGCTATGAAGGATCTTGAGCTTTCAGGAATTACCTCACACTCAGTGCCGGGATTTCGGTGACAGGGTCATGCATGTGTGGCATTTCCAAGCCTGCATGTATTTTTTGGTCATTCAGATTTCACGCTGTGCTGAAGATTCATGGTGCACTTCGGAGACATGCAAATACTGCTCGTGTACCGTACATCCAGGCCAAAAAAAAAAAGAAGTATGATTATGTATGAACACATGTTCTTATGAATGAAAGATGATTATTATGTATGAAAGATGGTGTATGAAAAAATATTCTCATGCGTTTATGCTGATTTGTTCCTAAGAGGTAGCCACTTTGCAACCTCTACAGGCAGAATCCTTCCCACAGAAGCAATTCCTTATACGTATGTGTGACTGCATGCATGTATTTTACAAGGGTATGTAGTGAACAAAACGAGGGGGGATGGCCTCAAACTGACAGAGGGCAGGGTGAGATTGTATGTTGGGAAGAAATTCTTCCCTGTGAGTGTTATGAGGCCCTGGCACAGGTTGCCCAGAGAAGCTGTGGCTGCCCCATCCCTGAAGTGTCCGAGGCCGGCTTGGATGGGGCTTGGAGGAACCTGGGGTAGTGGAAGGTGTCTCTACCCATTGCAGGGGTTGGAACTCGATGAGCCTGCAGGTCCTTTCCCACCCAAATCATTCTGGGATTCTATGATTTATGTGTGTAGAGATGAATGCATATCATGGCTTGTATGCCAGGGGGTTAGTTTGTGGGAATTATATATATAGGCTGCACTATACTGTGCTGTGTTCATCATGTTTCATATCCTATACATTATATCAGAGGCTGGTTGACCCTTGGGCAGTGTGGTGGCTTTGCTTTAGTAAAGACTGAAAGCCACTTACACTTAATAGAGAAATATTCTCGTTCCACCCAAATCCTTTCCTATCCATCCATCATTTATGTGCTGTTTTAGCCCTGACTTTTTTCTAGCTTTGCATACAGAGCACGTACTTGTGCCTACACACATGTCCATGTATGGTTCTTTGCACACACACTATCTCTACAGGTATGAGCACAAGTGCCACTATGTGATGTGCACTTGCAAACATACATGCATCTATACATCACTGAAAATGGGAGGACCTCCCTCTGAGTGCTGTTTTGCCATGCAAATACGTTGCAGAATAAGTTACATCTGATTATGGCACAAATACGGAGCCCTGGGAACGGTCCCACAAAACCTGGGCTGTGCCACAGCCTTGTAAGACCTGGTAGCTGGCCACATTCCACACTGACCAGTGCTAACCAGGGAGGGGTTTTCCTCTCAAATAGGTGGTCTGTTGGACTATCTGAATTTGTGGAACTATTTGCTCAGAATGGGGTTTGAAGGCCCAGGCCCTGGATTTGGCAGTGCTTGCTGCAGAGATGCACGCCTCAAACGCTGGTGTGAGGTGTCCAGAGAGAATGGCAGGGCGCGGGTGAAGGGAGGGTACATTAACTGTGATTTCTATGCATGGCTCCATGGCAATTAACCCCACTTTTCCCCCAGGGAAAGAGGAAGGTCCTTCTCCCCCTTATTTTACCACCCTTCCTTTTCTTGCTTGCTTGATTCCCTTCTTTCCTTTAGCAGAGTATCTCTAATCATTGCTTTGCATCATTATCATTATCTCTTATTATGATCTTTAGTTACGATGTCAAAGAGGAGAAAAATGAGCTCAGTTTTCTGGCATCCTAACACATATTGATTTTAACAGCAGCTGCCACGAGACCTTCAGATATGATGGATTGCTGCTTGGCTGATGCAAAAAATACCCACATGAATAAAAATATTTGCCAATGAGAATAATCAGTGATTGCATAACTGCATTTAAGACATCACCATATTAACCAACAGTCCAGGCAAGGAGTGATCTTAGTACGTACTGATATCAGGATAAGCTTTAAGAGATTGCATTAAAGACCCTGTTTCAGGTACCTATGTCAATAACTAACCCTTGGTTTCTTGGGAGCTTCCTTGAGCCTGGAAAATGAAATATCCCAGTCCAAGTGCAGGGCACCTCGCTGCTTTGGATCATAGAGGAGGCTGAAGACAGGTGGGGGCTTGGCTGCTTCTCCCAGGTAACAAGTGATAGGACTAGAGCAAACAGCCCTAAGCTGATACAGGGGAAAGTGTAAGTTCAGTATCAGGAAAAATTTCTTCACGGAAAGGGTGGTTAGGCAGCGGTGGAGTCACCATTCCTGGAGGGATTTAACAGCCCTTGTGGATGAGGCACCTGGGGACATGGGTTGGTGGTGGGCTTGGCAGTGCTGGGGGAACAGTGATGATTTTAGAGGGCTTTTCCAACCCAAGAGATTCTGTGCTCCAAAGCCACTAGCATCAAATCTCTGGATTCAACCCTTGCATCAAGAAAAGAAAAAAAATCCAATATCATAGAATATTTTTTCTCAGGAATTCTTTCCTATTCTTTCCTATTCTTTTCTATTCTATCCTGGAGGCAACTTCAGCCAATCCTCCCTGAATTGTATCTTTCCATCTTCGAAAGGGACCTCCTGTTTCTTACAGAGCGGGGACTGGAACTACTCCTGCTTCCTTTTTCTGTTTTCATCCATCTGCACCAGCCTGGCAACCGGCAAAAACACACATATAAAGATGTCTTAATCTTAAATATAATTAGATATAATACCTCACGCAGCGTTGTATGATTAGTAAAATATATGATCATTAGTTATTAGATTAATGTGTCTACTTGTGTAACTGAAAGCCATTTGCAGCCAGAAATGAAATAGCTCAATTTGCTGTAATTGACTTATCTCCCATAGAGATTAGTACACTTGCTGCTGGAGAAGGTTTCTTCAAATGCTGGAAGCAGCTGCATGGAGAAGCTGGATCCTGTTTCCTTTGGAAAGCTCCTACCCCGCTGGAGGCAGAGATGTCTGAGGCGAGGTCTGGAGGATCAGCAGAGCCGTAATTAGAACTGCTGGAGTAAGAGCTGCTGTGTTTGGAGGGAGGCAGCACACGAGGATGCCATTTTTGGGAACCTGCAGGACTTGGATCCCACCCGCAGTTGGGTGACCACAGGAGATGCAACGACCTTTTACTTCCCAAGGACACCCAATCCCGTTTGCACTGGTGCAAATCAAGGGCAGTTTCACATCCGCAGAGGAACGAGCCTGAGAAAAGCGAGTGGCAACGTTTGGGTCCTTGCACACCCCGGCAAAAGGCTCAGCACACAAGAGCAGCTGCACAGTAGCAAACCCTGGGCAGGGTATCTGCAATGCGGGTCTCTCATCCCAGCTCCTCCCAGGGGTGCCAACAGCAGCTCGATGGGTGAACACACTCAGAATAGGGAATTGGGAGCACGTCTCTTCTGGCTACGTGGGATTCTGCCCTTAAATTATCCGTTGACACCTCTGACATTGTGAGGTGCTGTGGGGCCCCACAAATCTCAACTTTTGCTACTGCCTCTTCTTCTCTCTCTCTTTTTTTTTTTTTTAAATAGGTTTTCTTATGGTTTTCTTAATTTATTTTTTTTTAGCCACAGCAACTAAGCGAACCGTTCAAATTGAAACACTGAAATGAACCAAGCTGAACAATAAACTAAAAGATGCCTAGAGCAAGTTGAGCAATAAACAGGTTTTTAATTTTTTTTTCCCCCTTCCATCTCGGTGGTGTCTGTCTCTGATAGATGATGTGACAAAAGAAGAATCCTCAATAAATTCTAAATTCTGAATACTAAATCAGTGAGCGAGAGCAGACATGTGAGATGCCATCCCAGCTCATAGTGGCTTTACTGCTGTGATACCACAACGCTACTGCCCCGTAGGGCTGGGATGGAGGTGCAGCTGGACAGAGGGAGATGCATTACATCCATCCGTCTGTGATGGTTTTATCCAACCTACACCCAGCCCAAGTCCATGTATCCTGGCTAGAGTTCTCAAAGGGAAAATATTATTCATAGATTTTAAGGCCAGGAGGAGATATTTTGCTCAGCTCTGACCTCCATTATAACACAGGCCAGGGAATTTCAGAGTGATTCCTGCAGGAGGAACAAATGGGAGGCATTGGCTACTGTGTTATTTCATCTCATGCGAGATGTAAAAAGGCTGTGATTTCCACTAAGGGATGCCAGGGAGAAGGAGGACCTGTGAGGCAGGTACTGAAGGAGAAGAAAGCCTTGAGCTGGAAGTGTACCGAGCCCATCTATGTGAACTTAATGCTGTATGTTCTCTCTCACCTTTCAAGGGGGTGAGTGCTGTAAAAACGTTTGCCCCTGGGAAAACTGTGTGGTTCAGGAGAAATTAAAACCAGGGGATTTTTAAAAGCATTGTCACAGTCTGTGCCTCAGAAGGACCCAAACGTGAAATAATCTGACAAGGGATGTGATCTAGTGTAAAGGGCGATGCTGGTAGTCACACACAGGTGTGCATTGAGTCTTGGGACAGGCTTGTGCTTTGGGCTTCAGTTTGCAGCCTGCTTTGAAGAGAGCTTAGGTGCATTTTCCTTCTGCAGCACCTTCTATCCTCTGGTTGCCCTGCCCAAGTCAGGACGGAGCAGCTTTTCCTCCTCAGGTGTCACGCAGCCTCTCTGGAAGGAGCCATGCTTTCCCTCAGAAGACACTCTCTAATCTTTGGTGCAGAGCTTCAGCATAGGCTTGTGTCTCAGTACAGCTCATCCTGCCTGCATCTGTTTAGTATCCCTGTGGTTTCCCATGGAACTTGCTGGTATCCAGAAGCTTCCACCTCCAGTGAGCGAAACTCTTTGGTTTAACTGGAGAAACCTAGCAGCCTGGCTGGAGTCTCACTCTGAATTATTTTTGTTCCACTGAACTTGCAGCTCAGCTTGAAGCTGACACAGTCAAACGTACATGAGCACAGCCCAGATTTGCAATTGAATCCATCAGGCTGTGCATGGCTCTGCTGAACAACCCACGGCTGAGATGAGCTCAAACTTAATAATTCAGGCATTCGGCTTCCAACCCACACTTCATCATGGTCCTGCTCTGGTCGGGCCTGGGGCTCTCCTTTAGCTCATGAAAAGTGGAGTTCTTTGAAACTCAAGAGTAAGGTTTTTGTCTAAACTCAGTCTGAAGATCCAAATTAATCTTTACAATCTGTCTACACGGGTAAATCAGAATGACTTGCTTAAGCATCACTGGGGAGTCAGTGCAGAGACCTCAACTTGGCTTGACATGGTTTGTTGGAGGAAAATAAGTTTAGCCCAGCCTGCAAACTAACGGATGACTTATAAAACTCAGAGTGGCAGGGAAGAATTTGAGCCTCTCTCCTTCAGGAATATTCCCATGGTGTGGTTAAAATGCATGAGCAGACAATGACAAACTAAACCAGGCACCATTACAAACACGACAAATAAGCCATGATGCCAAATGCAGATTACCTGTAGGTACTTTTGAACTATTGCTGCCATCAGTTCTGCTGCCAGGCTGTTTTCTGAGGATAACCCAGACATTACCAGATTTATCACCTTTTCTTCCTCACTCCATTTCTCACAGCCAAACACATCAGCAATTCACCAGTTCAATGACCACTACTATTGGGGGCATTTTTTGCCTGTTCATATCTCTTCTGAATA
Source organism: Oxyruncus cristatus (assembly GCA_013399855.1). NCBI lineage: Eukaryota > Metazoa > Chordata > Aves > Passeriformes > Cotingidae > Oxyruncus > Oxyruncus cristatus. Next base: position 147,058 of record VXAY01002792.1, read on the forward strand.
ATTTTGTCATATTATTTTTTCATATTTAGATAAAAAATATTACTGCAGCTCCCTTCCCCCATTATTTGACCATCACCATAATGCATGATGGAAACTGGTCTGTGGAACACTGCTTGGAAGCACAAACCAACTCAGGTTTTGGGAAAGCTGGGATACAGCAAAGTGACCCATAAATCCTGCCTCATCTCACCTTCCTCTTTAGGTGTGACTTACTCAAAAAAAAAAAAAAAAAGACTGGGAAATATCTTTAAAAATGAAACTCCTCTATGTACAGCCTGTGAAATGAAAGGCAGTTCTTTTGCCTTGCTGGAAGAAATGCCCTCCAATGAAGTTCTCATATGTCAGTGATGTCCAGCAGCTGTGAGTGAAAACAAGGCTATTCTGGGTGCTGACAGGGAAACATCCCATCAAGTTAAATAAAACAAGCTAATATGAAAAGAACAGTGTTTCCAGCCATTTTTTAAGATGGGAGCCTGAGAAAGTGGGATTGCTGTGATAGCAGGTCTGTGGCAGTAACAGGAGCTGAATCACAGAATGGTTTGGGCTGGAAGGGACCTTATATCTCATCTCATTCCAAACCCTGCCATGGGCAGAGACACCTTCCACTATCCCAAGTTGCTCTAATCCCTGTCCAACCTGGCCTTGGACACTTCCAGGGATGGGGCAGCCACAGCTTCTCTGGGCAACCTGTGCCAGGGCCTCACCACCTTCAAAGGGAAGAATTTCTTCCCAATATCCCATCTAAGCCTGCCCTGTGGCAGTGGGAAGCCATTCCCCCTTGTCCTACCTCTCCAAAGACCCTTGTCCAAAGTCCTTCTCCAGCTCTCCTGGAGCCCCTTTAGGCACTGGAAGGGGCTGTTAGTTCTCTCCAGAGCCTTCTCTCCAGCCTAAGTCCAGATACTCCCCCTCCTGTTCCTGCTCCCTCCAGCCCAGGATTACTCAAAAGCAAAAGCCACTTCTCATTTTCCTTTGGACAAGTGGGTGGTTCAGCAGAGCTGAGAGACTGGAAAGGAAAGGTAATGGAGATTTTACAGCCACGGAGCTGATACAGCTGGAGATCAAGGCATTGCAAGCTCTGGTGTCACAAACTTTATTGCAAGGGTGGTGTATATAAAAGAAGAAACACAACACGGTTTTCAGACAGATAAAGCAGAGCTTTGAAACCTGGCAGTCAGCACAGAAATAGCTGATTTTTAATTCACAGGTGGTGAAAAGAAAGACATTAATAAGAAAAAAGGCCAAAAAAGAAAATGCAATAACAGATGAACTGCATTAAATGGGCCTGCCTGGAAAAGGAGGATGGGGGGTGCTTCTGGTTACTCTTAATTTATGTTATAATAATGGCCCATCATTTTCCATCAGGACAGTCTAAGGGGCTGACACCAAGCTGGAAGCGATGTGCCAGGCACAGGCTGTTCTCCACTTGCCCAAGGCTGGGGGAGGGATATGAGGAACCACCATAATTCATCACTGCCTCTGCCCGGTAAATACACAGGTTCTTCTGAGAAGATAAATAGTCAATAGGTATTTTCTATTCCTACTCCTTGTGCCTTTCAGGAATGTGCATATCTCTATCATACTCCCCTTCAGCTGCCTCTTTTCAAGACGTCTCAGATGGTGTTGGATACCTGTGATACGGAAAACTCATTCCAGCCCCTCCTCTGTTCACTACTGCCTTCCACAATATCCTTTTTAGAGACCAAGCAATCAGATTGCAATCGAAGATGACCCATTCTCATTGACTCCTCTGGAGAAATCTCATGGGCTCGAGTCTTCTTTCGTGTTTTATGCAGGATTATTGCACAGGATCCATTTGTTTCTGTACCACAAGGATAAACAAAGATATAATTCTTTCTTCTCGATTAAATTTATATGCTCATATTTATTGCTTCTGATTTGACAGGATTCGTCTCACACTTCACAAAATTTAAAGCATCTCTGTTAAGTATAGAAATTCTAACTATCAATATAGGAATTAAGCTGCTTAATAAAATATCTGTACCTCCAGCTGTCCACCCCCCAAAGCTTGTGGTCTTTAAAGAGCTCCTTTTTCCAGGATGAGCTGAGGTGCCAAACCCCTTTCTCCCCCTAGGGCAGAACTTGGAGATCATCTGTGACAAGCCAGAAGGGAATAGAAAATGTCATAGGGAAAGAAGTAGTACTCACACAAGGCAACTCTCCATGACTGGTAAAATAAAAGACAACATCCATTTTACAGGTGGACAAAGATATTTTTCTTTTTTTCAGTAGCAACAAAGAAGGGTGAGGGTAGGAGGTAAGTAGTGAAGGACTAGAATGCAGCCAAAACCGAGCTCTTACCAGAGACACCTGAATAAGGATTTAATTATCCCCAGTTCTTCCATAGGACTTGGCACTTCTCAAGCTAATGCCAGACGTGAACCTCTTTATTTCTTACTGTGGAAATTGTATCTTCAAAGTTATGTAGGCACTCAAAGACATTAGCAGAAAGGTGGGAACAGATCCATGTCTCTTGGAAAGGTGCTCCAGCCAAGAAACAGAGCAGGAGAAAGAGCTGAAGTTGAGAAAAAAAATATTGGCCTGAAAAGCTTCTGGATTTGTTCATCAGTGGTTTCGTGTGTCTCTAACTTGCACTTGCACGGTTTTCTCCCTCTCCCCGTAGCACCAAGGGATCATTTTGCCTACTGCTAATGACAGCCTTACTCTGTTGCTGGTTATTAATAATGACACCAATAATAACCCTAATAATAACAACAAAAAATACTAAATGTACAGGATTTTCATCTGATGTGCATTCTTCGGCTGCTCCACTAGTACTCTTTTTCCTTTCCTACATGAAAACTATCACCTTGCCTGCCTTCCAAAGTAAATTGCACAAACACTACCCAGAGCTACCTCAGTGGTCAGTTGACTGGAAACAGCATCTCCTTTTTTCAGCTAGAATAAGGAGAGCTGCAATTGCTCCTAAGAGCTATCCTAGAATGGGATCCACCTCCAGTCAAGGAAGGGTTGCAGCTGAAATGTAAATGAAACCAGAGAACTATCTAGGCAGGTGAAATATGATTACCTAGGCAAAGACCCTGGATGCAATGGTCTGGCATAATGCTGGTTCTTTTCTGAAATCTGAAGGGCCTTCTAGATATCTAGTAAAATAAATATCCTGCCTTTCTATGTCAGTCATTCACATGTGTCTGGTTCAAAATCTTGTGTTTGACTTAATTTTATTTTTTTTTAAGGAGGAAAGACAGATTTTTTTTTTTCCAAGTCATCAAAAAGGCAAAGATCTACTTTTCCCCCTGATGATTATTATCCATGGTTAATTATCCTCACTGAGAAAAAAATGTGTGTTTTGTTTCCAATTTGACATCTTACTGCTATAGTCTCCAGTCCTCACTTCGTGAAACCGCCTTTCCCACTAGACCAAGGAGTCCTTTGGTACCCACTGAAGGATCCAGGAAGGAAATACACTCTCTCATCACTTCTCCTCTATATCTTTCTGATAAGCTGAATAGATCATGTACCTTCAGCTGTTCACTATGGGACAGCTTTTACCCTCCCATTACTCTAAGCTCACACATTCTTTAATAACGGTGCCCTGAGGTCTTTAACCACTGTGAACAAGGTCACACAGCGTAAGGACAGAGCTATGAGGGGCAAAGCAGCTTATTAAAGGTGAAAAAACACCACAGCAACAGTTTGCCCTCTGGAGTCTCAGCTCTAGCACAGTAGAGAAATCCACTGGAAGTTGCTAAATATGGAAAACAATGAAGCAGGGGCAGAGATTGGGGGCTGGAAGGCACCAGTCAAAGGATTCTCACTTCATCCTGAGCCTCTTCCCAGGCCCCGTGGGGCAGCACTGCTGAAAAAAGACCAACACAGACCTTTCATTAGAGGCCACACCTCCAGTCCTGGGGGCAGTTCTGGGCCCCTCAGGACCAAAAAGACAGTGAGGGGCTGGAGCATGTCCAGAGAAGGGAATGCAGCTTTGGAAGGGTCTGGAGCAGCAGGGGCAGCTGAGTGAGCAGGGGGGGCTCCTCCTGGAGAAAAGGAGGCTCAGGAGGGACCTTCTGGCTCCTGCAACTCTCTGACGGGAGCGGGGATCCAGGTTCTGGGTCAAGTTCTGCTCCCAGGGAACAAGGAACAGGATGAAGGGAAACAGCTTCAAATTGCACTAGGTGGGGTTTACATCGGGTATTGGAAAAATTCTGTCATGGAAAGGGTTGTCCAGCCCTGGCAGAGGCTGCCCAGGGCAGTGATGGAGTCCCCATCCCTGGAGGGATTTAAAAGCAGTGTGGATGTGGCACTTGGGGACATGGGTTAGTGGTGGCCTTGGCAGTGCTGGGGAATGGTTGGATTCGATGATTTTAGATGACTTCTCCAACCTAAGCAATTCTGTGATTCATTTGGCCCAGCATGGTTTCTCTTACACTTTCACATCATGTCAGGGTACCCATCACACTTAGTGTTGCATCGTTCTTGAGCTGACTTTCCCCAGCTATAATCCTAATAACACATCCATTTGCACATCACCACCAGCACAAGCCACCTACCCTGATTTTAGAGGCTGAGAACTCATTGTTTTCACAGTTGGGTTCTTTAATTATTCTGAGTCCAGCTGGAAAACATCTATAAATACAGACCAGACTCTGCTGGTGTGTTGAGAGTACAGCACAAGGTGCTAATGCTACTAATAATTGAGTGCTAATAACTGATGTGCAAGGAGCTGATACTGCAAAACTTTGATCCCTTCCTCAAGCTAATGCCAGCAATGTTGCAAAATGCAGAGCAAAGGAACAAGGCTGTAGTTTGTGTTAAATCAGCCCAAACTGGCATCAGATGACTTGAATTAGTACACAGAGAGCGTATGAAACATATTTATTTTGTTAATAGAAATGCCTAGTTATATTAGCCCCTTTTTTGCTTATTATTCATAATATTTTTCTGTAATACAGAAAATCAGTTTTTATTTTTAAAATGCAATCAAATTATATTTCCTATTAAAACTTTAATATCAAAACAAATTAACCAATGCTGCAGATTACACATTAGTAATGTAGCTCTGACAATAATTCATGCTCCTCTCGATTCTGTTATGAACTATCACACTGCTAAAGTGCAGCAGTTCATAATATATTCTTAAGGGGAAGTGAAATGCCTTTTATTTTTTTGAAGGAAAAAGTGAATTAGACAGGATACCTCAATAATAACAGAAAGTGGTTGGGTCAAACCTTCAGATGAAAGTATTCTCAGATGAAAACAAAACCAAATCTATTCCTCCTCTACTGACCCGTTGAGATTGGCAGGCTCCTCTTTTTCCAGATGTGAAGACCATCATTTCAGAATACAAACCACAAGACCAACAGGTTCACTGCAAGACACTGAGAGTCCCTGTTGCACAGCAGTGTCTGCTACTCCAGTGACAGTACCTGAAGCAGCTCAAGAGTGGAAAATCTGATTAAATGCGGCTATAAAGTAAGAAACACTTGGGTGTGATTTTGTGCAGGTTGCCTGGTGAAATAATGTTTTTCCAGGTATGAGATAGTGCACTAATACACAGACAGTGGCATACTAAAAACTTTCAAGGTCACTAAGCATGATCCATCACAGGTTCATCTCCTCCATCCCTTTTGTAGGCAGTTGCTGGCTCACATCTGGCCAGACTTTCTGAAATAGTCCATCCCAGGTCCAGGCTCAGGAGAGGGAGGTCAGCTCCACTCTGGAAGATGTTAAGAAAAGTTCACCTCAATTGTCCAGGTGAGTGCATGGCATAGAATCATAAAATCCTGGAATGGTTTGTGTTGGAAGCGACCTCGAAGCTCATCTAGTTCCAACACCATGCCATGGGCAGAGACAGGTTCCAACAGACCAGGCTGCTCCAAGCCCCCTCCAACCTGGCCTTGGACAGGTCACCTTGATCAGCCACATCCTCAGGTACCTGAAATTGTTCCCACACCACCAGCTGGGGCTCATATGGAGGAAGGATCATCACTCAAAAAAAAAAAAAAAGAAAAATTAAAAAAAAAAATTAAAAAGGGGAAGAGATACAGTAATTCTCAGAATAAAAATTCCAAGCCAAGCAAAGACCTGCAGCAAGGGGAAGGCACATCAAAGGCAAACTGAGCGACCTGTTTCCAGTGGTGAAAACAGGTAGAGGGAAGGTGCCTCATGGAGTGGCCAAGAGGAGATCACATCAACCAGAAGGATGTTACATCCCCAAGAAACAAAACAAAGTGGTTTTCAGGCTGGCAGTGAGCAACATGATCAATACACTTGTCTGCCCCATGAGTCCCTCTTCGAACAGAAGGGTAGAAGTTGGTACCAGGGCTGGAAGGACCCAAGGGATGGAAGGGCCAAGGTCTGGGATTTGTTCCTTTGCCCAAGGACATTCTCTCTGGCCTAAATCTGAAGATTTAGGGCTTTAGAACCCTGATTTGCCAGCAGGCTCTGCTGACCTATGCATCCAGAGAGCCCAGATCAGATTCCCAGCCCCTTCTCTGCTCCAAATAGCTGGCCTGCACCTCCCAACCTGAACCACACATGATGTTAGTTACCAGTTGATGACTGGGATGCTAATTAAAACATACTAAGAGACACACTATAAACATGCACAGCACATGAAGGAAATTAGCCAAGAGAGCTTGTCTCTCTTATTGTGCTTTTATTATGATGCTCCTCGGATGATGTTTTTAAATGAATTTTGAATAGTTTTCTTAATTTGTTTTATTTTGCTTCATGGTAACAAAACTGCCGGAGCCCCACAGGAATGATTCAGAGAAGTGCAATATTATTGGAACATGTCTCCTGCTTTTCTTACTGCTTACTTATAATTAAGCTTTATTGAGGTGTAAAATGAATAACAATTTAAAAAAAAAAAAAAAATGTTTATTGGTCCAGGTGCAAATTCACAGATACTCCAGAAAACTTGGTTTTCCATGACCTCAACAGAACATTGCTGGTTTCTACCAATTCCCATCACTTCTACTAAGGCACCATCCTGCTCAACCATATGTCCCAGTGGGACATCTCTTCAGAGCCACTTGTCACTACTCGTAGCACACAGACGAGTGCAGAGAGTATTCCTGGTTTTCTGCTTGGAAGAAAGCACACATATCAGCTGTAGCTGCTCCCCACAGCACAGAGATCCTCGTATCAAACCTCACTTTTTCCTGCCCTTGGTGGGAACCAAGACTCTACAGTGAAAAGCAAAGTAGGAAGCAATACCTTATCTATTGCTGTATTTGCTCCTTTAGTGGACTGCCCTGATGCAGGCAACTATTGTAGACATAATTGTAATTAGAAAGCAAGATCTAATTAGTAGAAAAAAAGGGGGGAAACACAGGAAAAGGGTGTAGGCTACCCAAAGAGACAAAGTTCTCATAAACCCCAATTTATTCCTGATTTAGATGTTTGTGGAACCAGTTGTGATCACACATTCAACACCACTTTCAGCTCACCACTAGGCTTTGACTTCCTGTCCTTTGATGGTCTTTTGATTGGGGAATATTTGGCTGCACCATTCAGAGTGTATTTGGCTTTGTTTTGGGGGTTTTTTTGGGCGGGTGACTTTTTTTTAGGGAAGATTTTCTTGGCAGGCACTGAAAGCATGTCTGCACTCTCAAGTGGATTTCCCAACCTGTAGCATAGTTCAAAGCCAAATCCCAGAGTGGTCAGCAGTCCTTCTGCTCAATCTGGGATTTTAGCACTTACAGCATCCATTTTAGCACCGTGCTGCTCCCCCAGAATGCAGCACTAATGGATTACTGTGCATTACGTCCCTCATTACTGCTTAAATATTTATCAGAACATTATGTATTTAGTGGCTGGGGGAAAGAGGCAATCCTGCCTTTTGCCATACGAAAGGGTTAATTACAGACTGGATAAGTCTCTGTGACTTAAAAATTGATAAAACAGATAGAGAGATTAACAGGAGAATGTGTTATTTACAGCTAAATAAACATTCAGCTGCATAATCCCGATCTGGGATTTCCCCATAGGAAAAACAACTAAAGTCAGTATTTTTTATTAATGGTCTACATTTGTACAGCAGGGAAAAAAAAACAGAGAAGGCTGGTTTCTACTGCCTGAAAGCAAACAAGTTGCTCATCCAAGGCAGCTTCCTACCCTAGGGCTGGTGTTCTTGGAAAGACTTGGAGGAGTTTGTTAAGAGCAGACTTGCTCTGGACTCAACCTGACAGTATCAGAGGCAACTGTACCCCCATCTTTCCCTGCTCTTCATGTGCTTCTCTCCATCTTTTTCAACACTGAATCTTGAATTTTTAAACCTATTTTCAGTCTACGCTTCTCTAAAAACCAAGCTCGCACGTTGTTTCCATGGGTGTCTGTCATACCTGTACAATTTATCACTGCTGGAGGCAAACACAGGCACACGTGCTAGAAGAAAAAAAGTCAGAAACCAATGCTTAACATGAAACAAAGCAACCTCTGTTTGCACTTCAACAGGAATTCTTTCCCTGATGATAATCCCACCACCACCACGTCCATTGCTGCACTGCTCCACATGTCACACACATGTAACACACACCCCACAGGAAAGACGGGCTTATTTACAATTAAAAGCCTTACTTAAGTTTGGGTTCTTCAGCAGACAAAAGACACCAGAAAACCCAGTTGTTCGTGGAATTCAGCCAATGTTTGTCTCATAAAATAAGTTCTTAAGGTAACTTATACTGGCACTGTGAAATATTGTTCATTATAACGGAGCAGCTGAGATAATGTTGTTTTCTAATTTCCCTTTCTCAGTCAGAAATTAAATAAAAAGTCATGTCTAAATTACAATACTGGATTGAACGCAGACAAGGACCCCATGCGGGGAGCTTATGATATATCCTTCCCACGTTTTATAGCCATTAAAAAAGATTATAGGATTTTTTTTTCCTTTTCTTTTAGGCCATTTACATTTGTTCTGAACTCTCACTGTGTTTTATTTGAAGCTCTTAAAAGTGCCAATGTACATAATAAGTCAATCAAGAAGTTAAATTAAGAAAAAAAACAGAAACATATTGACTTGTCTATACCAAACATGCACTTGGAAATCTGAACTCCACCACCTAATGACTTTCTGACTTTGCAATAAATATCACTGAGCAGGGGTGGCTGGGTTGTTCTGCACAAGGAAGTGCATTTATAATCTGATTAAGAGGTCTTCTAATATATCTTAGCACAACCCCAATAATGGGGTGCTCTGTGCTCTTCCCCACCAAAGCATCCATTAATATCTGCAGAAATGCTCTGTGGGGGCTGGACTCCTTCTAACAAAGCTTTCCAGCCTCAAAAAGGCTTTCCTTGTTGCTACTGACTTCTGTAATGCCTGGTTTGCCCATGCCCACGGGGGGTCATAGAGCAAATCCCACAGGGCCAAATGCCCCTCCATGCCACTAACCCCTCTGCTGCCCTTCATCTGCTGCCTCCCTACTTCCCCCAGACCCCAAAATTCTTCCGCACAGGGGTCTGCACAGTTTTCCAGCTGCTTTCCCAGCC
>VXAY01002792.1:156572-196990 GCA_013399855.1 Oxyruncus cristatus
CCCTGATCCCCCCCCACCACCCTATGCCCACATTTTCCCTGCCCCATGGCTCTCCTCCTTGCTCCAGCTGCCATCTCCCCCCAGGAGAACACACCACTCCTTTCCTCACAGGGCTGTCGAGTCATTCAAGGTCATCTTCCTCTGCTGCTGTTATTCTGAGTCTTCAAAAGATTTTTGGCAAGGCAAAAATTAACTCTTCCTTTTTAACCCTGCAGGTTTCCTCTTTTTTCCACAGATTTTCAAAGCCAAACCTCTTCTCCCCCTCTTAGTTTCAAGAGCATTTCATGAATCCCTCTTCGCTTTGGCAGCTCAGCTCAGAGCGGGTGGCATCAAAGGATCTTGAGGCAGGTTTCTCATGAGGCTTCATTACCTGAAGGTGGGATTTATCTCACTTTCACACCAGAATAACATCTCAGGCCAGATCACTCAGCTGGGCTCTCTTCCAGTCAATAAAGAGGAAAAGGCAACTCCAGAGGCAGATTTACCCAACCAAATTGGATCACTCTTCTTAAAAATGAGTCACCTTTTTCCTGAAAGTGCCTCTTTCTTTCCATTGATTAGGAAGGCATCCCAGGCTGGCAGGTCGGACTTGACTGTTTAGCCCACCAGGAAGGTGGGCACCTGGCCTTGTTTTTCCAACGTAACACGAAGATGCTCTGCTGTTGGAAGTGTGACTTCTTGGATTGACCTCATGGCATGGTAGCTGCACAAAGCTCTCCTCGCATGCTGCATCAGCATGGTCAGGGCATTGGGCAAATTCTTGTTGATGTTATTGCATTGGTCCCTTACTGACAGCTCACACCAGAAACCTGATGCTTTCACTGGAGTTTGACACCATTTGCTTCCTACTGCTTGTCCATCCTCATGAAAAGATTGCCATGCTTCGCTCCAGAAGTGGCTACATTCCAGTGGAAGGTGAAGTGTTCCTGCATGTGGATTCCTGGACTTCGTTCAATAAACATAAAACTTTAATATTGTGTTTGGATTGCTGCAAATGGAAGGTGCTGTGTTACCATAATGCATTTTCTGGGAACATGAGCCCACTCTATACCTCGGGACTCAATTAATTAAAGAACATTAAATACAGTACAAGGTCCTCCTCCGAGCAGTACAAACACCTGCACTTCACTGTACAACTTGTGCCTCTCATAATAGCTACAGAGATAGCTAAGGCCTCATCCAAAACCTATTAAAGTCCATGGAAAGGTTCCTATTCACTTCAGCCTGGCTTGGATCAGACACCAAGGCAACATCGTGAGGATAATCAACTTGGAAAGTAAATGACAACTAATTTGCAACTGGGAAAACTTGGAGGGAATCAAACAGTTGAGCTCCAAGCTCTAGACTTTGGATGTCTCTGTGTAGTGCTAACAAAGGATGTGACTAAAGTGTGAGTAAAGGACTTCATGATTAAAGAGCCGTAAGGTTGCACTCCAGAGATGTTTTCTCCTCTCACTGAAGCTTGATGGTTTCTAGCTCTAATACTGTGTAGTTTCACTACTAAGAAGAAGATGCTTCAGTCTGCAGAGGAGGTTTTTATGCTAATCCCTTGTAAAAACAAAGATTTTCAGTTCCCTAATTCCCCCGTCAACAGGTTTCAGTAGACAGTGGAAAAGATTAACTTATCCCGGTTTACAAGACTGTCAGACCAGCCAATGAGTTATCTGGTCAACACAACAAATAATTACTGTCTGTGCCTGATTAAAAGGTCAAGGAACAACTGGGATGGTACTGAAAGTGAGATCAGTTTATTTTCTCTGGACCAGTCCCTCACGGTACCAGCCTACAAGGATACAACATATGGTGACTTATGAGCAAATACTTTGTCCGAATTTACCCCCCAAGTCTTGTTCTTTAGATCTTGTTTGCCCCTAAATGAAAGATATGAAACCAGCAAAAGCTGTAGATCACCTTTTTTATTCCTGAAGAAGACCCTGTGCATCAAACAATTTGAAGAGCAAGCATAGGCTTGACTCAGATTATTGGGTGGATATTGCATTTGGCTTTGCAAAGATATGTTTTGCACCTCCTGCCTCACCTGTGTTTGTGCAGCAGTCTCCAGCAACAGCCAAGGACTTGGCCAAGAGGAACCTCTCCTGTAGAAACGTGGAGGAATGTTAGTCCTTAACAAATACAGTGATATAGGGTAAGGGTATGTTCCTGCCCATGGCAGGAGGAGTTGGAACTAGATCATATTTTAGGTCCCTTCCAACCCAAACCATTCTGTAATCCTATGATGGCTTAATTCCTTCTTCTCACTGTCATCCCCAAGAACTATGTCTGCTACTGGCCCTAGAAATAAAATAATTTTCAGGCATTGCTACTCCAAGTATTCACACAAGGTATTTAAAACACCAGAATCAGAGGGTAAAAATATATGATAATCTCTAGCAGCCTTGAGGAGAAATGTTGAATATGGACTCCTTCTACCTTACAGAATGTCTTAATAAAAGAAAAGAATGGACACAAGGATTTTAATTCAGTTGAGCTATCCCTGCAGTCTGTGGTTGGAAGGCACTCCAGTTTTTGAGGAAAATTGTATTATTTCTCCAAGGCAGCAACTGCAAAATACAGATTCCTATTGCTCCCCGGTGGCACAAACTTAAGAAGTCAGAATAGAAGGTAAAACAGGGAAAAAAACATCCTAGACAGAGAGTGAAATGAAGCAATGCAGGGTAGGAGTCTGTGGAAAACATTTAGCTCTGTGACCTTCCACCTCATTTATTTCAGTCCTACAAAATTAACTCTGCTCCTACTGAACTGAACCGGAGCTTAAAAGAAGGGAACAACTCACATAACATCTGCTTCAGTCACTATCATTTCCAGCTTTTGATTTGATAATAAAACTGGAAGGGACCAAGTCACAGGAGAGACTTCACCCAGCTTCAGCATGGTCACCTGAGGAGCAGGTCGCATCTTCAGGGAACCCAACTGCTTCCCAGACCAAAGGAGAAGGGTTCCTTAGTGCTTTGCTGCAGGCAAAACACTACTTTTATTGCTATTTTGGTAAAATAAATCCTTCATCCAACAGCACAGAGGCTGCTCTAATAGACTCGTGCATCTGAGTGTGAAGTAAAGGATCACATACAGTCCTCAGCAAACCCCGGAAAAATCGGAGTCCAATTGGGACACTTCCCTGGAACTGGTTCATTACACATCCCTGCAGGAGGTTAGCCTGGAAAGGGGAGAAACCAACCTCTCTGTCCCCATTCCCGTCTCCACTCTGCTCTTCCTCCTTCCTACCATTTCTGCCTTCCTTAATTATTTTTTATTTCTTTGTCTGTGTGTCGTTTCGATAAGCGCCGTAAAAATCCATGTGCTGGAAATCTTGCAGTTAATATGTGGGAACCAGAGCACTGTGAAACTAGCTTGGTGTTATAACTGTGCCTGTGACGTCCCTGCTGGCACCTGAAATTCCCTTGGATCCTTTGAAAAAAACAATGGAAAATGTCAATAAATAGAAGATTTTAAGGTATTTCTAGTTAGTAGCTGAATTGTTCTGTACAGGGAAGAACCACGGAGAAAAAAACAGATTAAGCTTTCTGTACCTTCCATCCTTTTTTTCAGGGCGAAATATGATACAAACTGCCCACTTTAATACTCCATTCTCAATAAAGAAAACTACAAGAAGCAGATAGTGATAGGATAAGGGGGAACAGTTTTAACTGAAAAGAGGGGAGATTAAGATTGGATGTTAGGGGCAAATTCTTGGCTGTGAGGGTGGTGAGGCCCTGGCACAGGTTGCTCAGAGAAGCTGTGGCTGCCTCATCCCTGGAAGTGTTCAATGCCAGGATGGACGGGGCTTGGAGAAACCTGGGATAGTGGAAGGTGTCCTTGCCCCTGGCAGGGGTGAAACAAGATAAGCTTTAAGGTCCCTTCCAACCCAAACCATCCTGGGATTCTATTATATTATCCATGCCCTTCTCCAGGGAGAAGTTGATACCTCACAGGGGATGTGCTGGAGAAGCCACACACAAGAGGGCTGATCTCTGGTGATACCAGATCTATATCCCAGCAAGAGCACCAGGGCTGTCCTAAACTATGACTGCTTAGCAATCATCTCCGTAAAATCTGTACAAGCACAGGTGACAAAAATATAAAATCAGGGCCCTGAGGTTCCATGACCTATGTGGGTATCGGGTCTAGTCCACCACCACGAAGATTTTCACCACTTAAATACTCACATCAACCCCACAAGCTACCAAGACCCAAATGACCAAAACAGAGACATTCCTATCTTTCCTTACAGTATGTTCCAATATGTCTTTTAATTTCAGCGTCTTAAATTTCCCCGTGTGTCAAACTCAGCTTAGCTTTTTCATGTTGATTATTGTTTGCTCAGATTGCTCAGCCTCTTCTATATGGGAGCCATCTGCTGTTTATAAAGCTCTCTTACAGTCAAGTTTCCTGTAAAATACTGCAGCTTTATTGGTAATTTTGCTCTTTTTCAGAGGCCACTTCTGATTTTGATCCTTTAGTTTCATTTTGAAGTTTATTTTGCATTAAAAAAAAAAAAAAATCATCCAATTTTCCTTGGGCAGCTAGAATGACCTTTGCTGGAGGGAATATAAAAATTTTCATAATCACAAAGGTTTTCATTCAGCCTCTAAGGACAGGAATATCCTGGTGGCTATTTTGAATAGACACAGTGATGTAGTCACTTCAAACAAACACAGTAAATATCACAGTTAGTTAGAAAAAAAATGTCTTATTTCTCTCAGGGTACAAAGTGACTTGAAAGGGAAAAAAAATTAATCAAAGCATAAACTCGATAAAATAATTTCTTTACTCACATTCTGTGAGTCTATGATCCTACAAAAATATTTTCTTTACGAACTGAGGAAAAAATAGGATGTGAGGAAAAAATATGATGTGAGGAAAAAAAACTGTCTTAAATGTTATGAATGTTTTAGTGTCTCTGAAGAAAAGAGTTCTGCACCCATTCCTTTTACCCAAGTAAAACCTTTTCCTATAAAAAGTTCTGTTGAAAACAGTCCTAGAGAAGACTGATCTATGTCAGGTACCAACATTAGGGAATATCTCCCAGGCATCTCCTTAAAGAGGAAGAAATAGAGCTCTTTTCCTTCTCAACACTAAGGTACTTATTCTTTCTCCAGAAAACATCACACAATTTAATAACGAGGGGGGGGTTTTTTAAGTGTTTCTGAAAGCACAGACACCTGAAGGCAAAGTTGAATCTGTAAGGAAATTCCATGACTGCATACATCAATACATAAAAATAACTATAACAGAGCTAACTGCAGTAATATTTAACTAGTTTGCATGGACTTTTCAGCTATAAACATGACCTTTGCCTTATCATGTTTAAATCTGTCATGGATGTCAGATATTGCCTTCTTAAGTGGACTCAACTGTATTACAGGCTTCTGTGGTAATGCTGGGCTGAAGTGTATCTCCATTTTACGTTCTTAAATATTCATAAGAAGCTTTGCAACATTAATATCTTAGAAGGCTTACAAGAACACTTAAATAATGTGTCTTACCTCCCTTCGCCCCTCCCAAAAACGTCCCAGTCTTTTCCAATTTGTGTAATGCATTGAGCCATTTTAATAATTGTTTGGGGATTTATTCCGTGGTTCTGCAGTTTGCTCATAGCCAGTGTAATTATTATCTCCACTGGTCTTATTGTGTGCTAATCCTGCTTGTTTTACCAGCAGAGGAGACAAGATTTGAGAGCATAAGCATGAGGCAGGGGTTTTGCCCTGGAATTACACCCTGTGAGCGCCCCCCCCCCCCCCACTGCCTCATGGCTGCATGAGAAACACAGATAAAAGTAAGAATAAAAATAAAATGGGAATTAAAATTAAAACTGAACCTTACTTCAGTTGAACTACTTCTAATATGAGGCAGGTGAGGGAAAGTAGCTGTTTTGTGGTTGCAAACAAAGTTAGAGACTGTGGAAGCTTAGTCATGTTCACATGAAATAATGATTTCTTTAGGCCTTATTCAATCTAGCTGCTTTAAAGGGTTTTTATCAGGTCATTGTGGAGAATGTGTGTATGTACATGTGCACGTGTGTGCACAGATATCAGATGCATATGGAAGTCACAACAAATCCTGCACCAGACAAGGTCTGCATGGATTAAAGTTTGCTTCGAGATTTGGCATTAACAGAACTTTTTCCCAACTATGTAACTGAATTCCCAGCTATGGAGTTAGAACAACACCCAGAGTCTTTCTATGGACACTTCTAGGAATACACTGATTTTGCGGGAGAAATATTTAAGCTATTCTTGTTAGTGGGTTCTACCTTATTTCCCTGACATCCTGGGTGTGTTTTGCGTAACAAGAGCCTGTTCCCACAAATTCTGCATTTCACACGAGTACATTTACTTTACTATTCCAGCCAAACCTCACTCTGAACTTTCAAGATTAAGCACATGAGGGCTGTTCGCTTTAACACATCACGGCCTGAGTTTGCCATGAGGAGCTTACAGGATGTTAAGACCCACTCTCTACTTCTGCTCGCTGCTGTTACCAATCTGCTTCCCGCCAAGGGGCAATATTTCAATGAAAAGCAATACAGAAAGTATTTTCATCACAATTTTATCATCGCGCTGCTGTACCAGGGAGCCCTCTCTCTCTCATTCACCAGCTAAAGCAGCAAATAACCCCAGCGAGCTGAGGCACAGGAATGCACCTCATCCCTTTATCTCAGCTTCTGGGTGGTGTTTAGATAAATGTAACTCAGGGCTACCATTTGCAATTCAGCTCCTCACTCTGCTTATCCAGGTCAGCATGAAAATGCATGCGGAGCCCCGTGGCTGCGACGGGATAGAGTAGATATGTAGGGATCAAGGGGATGGATTGAGGAGATGGCTTGGAAGTAGTGAAAGTTGGCCCTGAAAAGGGTTGGAAATGAGTTATGGGGCAAAGTTGATCATTCAACTGTGGGCAGTAAAGGAGGGGGATTCTGCCCCTCTGCCCCCTCAGGTGAGACCCCCCTGCAGAGCTGCTCCAGCCCTGGGGAACAACAGCACAGGGACGTGGAGCTGCTGGAGAGAGTCCAGAGGAGGCCACGGAGATGCTCCAAGGGCTGGAGCCCCTCTGCTCTGGAGCCAAGCTGGGAGAGCTGGGGGGGTTCACCTGGAGAAGGGAAGGCTCCAGGGAGACCTTACTGTGGCCTTTCAGTACTTAAAGGGGCCCTACAAGAAAGACAGGGACAAACTTCTTAACAGAGCCTGTTGCAGTAGGAGAAGAGGTGATGGTTTCAGATGGAGTGTTGATTTAGATTAGACATAAGGGGGCAGTTGAGAATGGTGAGGCCCTGGCACAGGTTGCCCAGAGAAGCTGCGTCTGCCCCATCCCGGGAAGTGTCCAAGCCCAGGTTGGATGGGGCTTGGAGTAATCTGTTCTAGTGGAAGGTGTCCCTGCCCATGGCAGAGTGGTTGGACTAGACAACCTTTAAAGGGCCCTTCCAACGCAAACCATTCTAAGATTCCCTGCTTTTGATAGTTTCTGTTGACTGTGATGCACACTTTGGCCAGCCCTTCTCAGCGTGGTTCGGGTTGAGATTGCAAAGGGTTCACCAGATGCAAGGCAGAAAAAGAGGCTGCTGTAGAGCCCAAAATGCGCTTCACAGCAGGGCAATACTTTGTGTCAAGCTGGATCACACATCCAGCATCCCACAGGACACTTGAGGATTTATGTGGGTGACCTGTGGAACAAGCAGAACTCATTTGCCTTCAGGTCCCCCTGGACACCAAGTGCACTTTAAGCAGGAGACTTTCAGGAGGTGTCAATCAGAAAGGACCACAATGGAGATAATTCACTCTGCCACAGCAGAAGCCCTCCAGAGCTTGAGAAAGTGCACCCCAGCCTCACCTGCACTCCATTTTTTGTTGCAAGTCAGGAGAAAAGGACTCAAGTATTACAGGTATCATGGGTCTTGCCAGGCTCTGTTGTTGGGGTGAGCAGCACTGCCCATGTTCCTTGATGGACAGAAGTGTCTCCCAGCTCCTAGGGTGGACCATGACATATTCCATGCTTCACTTTCATATATTCCCATAAAGAACAACAAAGTTAGAAAACAACACAGTGCCAAAGGCAGAAATGGGAGGTGGGGGGGGGACACACAGATCCCTATTTCTCAGTAAGCAGCTGGAGTGGCTGATTGAAAAACTCATACAACCTACCTCCACTATTCAAACTTTGGGGTGTTAAATCCGAATCTAAATAATCCTGCATGTTTCTTCCTTGACTAAGCACCTGAGCACTAATTACATGCCTGGTTAATTCAGTAATGTACGTACATTTCTGGGCTCCCTCTGCTTGTATTGCTCTCTCTCCGCTTCGGGAGATTAATGAGGTGAGGAAACAGAAGATTGTTACAAACCTGCAGCTTGCTGTACCTCCTAAGAAGATGATGGGAAATGTACCAAACATCATGTTATTTTGTTAACACTGCTGTGTACGGTACATAATTATAATTTAGCTGTTATATTTCTTGCCTATTAAAATAGATAAGCAATGATCCAGGACTGCAATGAATAGCACAGTTTCACGGGACTGTTTTTGCCATTGTGCTGTAATAAGCTGAAATACATTTGTGCCTAAGATTTTTGGCAGGATCATTCGTAGAGAGATTGGTTCTGAAAACACATAGTCCTGTAGGTTTACCATGTTCAGTTTCTTTGCTTTCTCTTTGCCTTTGGGATTATTCTGGCCTTTATATCTTTTGCTTTTGTAAACAAAGAGTTTATAGGGTTGATTCTTCATTTATCCATTTACTTTAGGGTCTGTGGGAATTCTGGATGTATGAGACATAGGATCATACTCATAGAATGGTTTGTTTTGGAAGGGATCTGTAAAGGTCGTCTGGTCCAAACCCCAAGCTGAACTGGACCCTATTGGGTACATGTGTGAGAATATCCATGCTCCATTATTCAATATATGCTTATGTGACATGCTGAATTAGAGCAGACATCTGCAGTCACAGCCTGTATGCTGTTGCCACTAAAAGAGGTGGAAAGTGGGTTGAAATCATAGAATCACAGAATGATGGGGAGTGGGAGGGACCTTTGAAGGTCATTTAGTCTAATGGGCAGAGAAACCATTCACTAGGCCTGGTTGCTCCAAGCCCTGTCCAGCCTGATCTTGAACATTTCCGGGGAAGTGGCATCCACCACCCCCCCGCCCCGAGCAACCTGTGCCAGTGTCTCACCTCCTTCCGCGTAAATGCCTTGGAGTGTTCTTTTAGGGGCCTGAATCCCAGCCAAACTGACTCATTCTGATGTGCAAAAAGAACATATGATGATGATGCTCAATCCTCAGTCTAGATGCTCTTCTTTCTCTGTCTTACCTGCTCTTGATCTGCCTTTCTCCCTCTTTCATTTTTTTTTAAGAAGGCTCCTACGAGCACAGCACTGACGCTGCGCAATTACCCACTCTTCTCATTTATCAAAGTTTTATGCCTCTTAGTTTAGTGCTTACACACTCATTATATTAAAAAAGAAAATAAGTCTAATGAGCCCAATTAATAATCCAAGTAAGCCCATTAACACCGAAACAGCCGAGCAGACACAGCAGTGTGGAAGTGAATGCTGTTTAAAGAAGCTCAAGGCAGGGATGTCGGCTGGAGTGCTGCACGAAGGCAGCAAAGTCATATACCCAGCCAATAGAATCTGCATAAACATTCAGAGTGGGACTCTAAATGCAGGCCCTGGCTGCCATTCAGGATGCTCAGGGGTGTTCAGAGCACCTTCATGAGTGAAAATAAAAGGTGGAAAACCTTTCTCATGTCCACTTGACAAAACTGGAGTTTCTTCCCTTGCTCTCCTCTAATGGATGCTCAGAGGAATCTTGCCTCATGCCTCTTCAAGGTTTCCTCACATTTCAGGCTCCCACCCACAAACTGCAAAATTTATTCTGCGTTCAAACCAGAGCTCGAAATGGGACATTAACTAGCATGCCTGGATTTAAATCCAACTGATCCTAACCCCAAATCGAGATGGATTTGATATTCCTTCCAAGTTTTGAGGCAAAGCAAAAAGTAGGCACTCAAAAATGGTGGTCATGTGGTTCAGAAAATATGGACTGGAGATTTATGTAATCATGGAACCCTGTAAGTTGGAAAACACCTCCAAGGCTACTGAGTCCAACCTGTGCCTGATCCCCACCTTGTCACGCAGCCCAGAGCACCGAGTGCCATGCCCCGTTGCTCCTTAAACATATCCAGGGATAGGGACTCCACTACCTCCCTGGACAGCCCCTGCCAATGTCTGATCACCCCCAAGAAATTGTTCCAGGTGTCCAACTGAACCTCCCCTGGTGCAGCTTTAGGCCCTTTCCTCTTGTCTTATTGTTGGTTGCCTGGAAGAAGAGGGTGATCCTCCTTTCAGGCTACAACCTCCTTTCATGTAGTTGTAGATAGTGATAAAGTCTTCCCTGAGTTTCCTTTTCTCTAGGCTAAATGAATTTGAATGTTTAAGACCCAAGCCAAAAGTTGATGGTTTTTCAGAAAACAGGTTGCACCAGTTTCCACAAAATAACAGCTAAATATGCTCAAAACGGCCATAAACTAAAACACAAGATGTTCCCCCTCAACATGAGCAAGAACTTCTTTACACTGAGGGTGGCAGAGCACTGGAACAGGATGCCCAGGGAGGAGGTGGAGACTCCCTCTCTGGAGATATTCCAAACCCACTTGGATATGTTCCTGTGTGACCTGCTCTGTGTGACCCTGCCTTGGCACAGGGGTGGAAAAGGATGATATCCAGAGGTCCCTTCCAACCTTAACAATTCTGTGATTCTGTGAAAATATATACCAGGCTTTACAAAAGTCACTGCCTTTCCTTCTGTTCTGAAAGTCCAAGTGGCCCAACTCTCTCTGCCACGTCCCAGTGAAAATACGCTTTACTCATACACATACACACAGAAAAAAATGTGTATATTTACATGGATATGGACACAAATTCATCTTCTCTCTATGCAAACAGATTTTTCCTCCTTTCCTTGCTGAGATTTAGGGAAGCTGCTTCTCTGCTGTACAGCAGTGCACCAGGAACAACCCTATGTTAGCCCTGCAGTATTTCCCTCGTGTAACCCAAGCCCTCAGTGGGAGCAGAGAGAGCTATCAACTCCCTTTGATTAACAGGGTGGGTATGCTCGGCTATTCACTCACCAGAACAGGGAAGATAACTTTGTAGACCACATTAATGGGGGTCTACCTCCCTTGCCCATTGATGACATTGAGCCCTAACCATGTGGTGTTTTAGGAGCAAAGTAATTCCATCGTCTGCCTTTGATTACATCATAAATTGACACCTTGCCAAGATATAAAAACATGGTTTTAGTCTGTGGAGGCCAGGGCACTTCAGATGATGCCCCCTCTCATTTGCTGGGTCTTGTGCCACAGCAGAGCTATAGATCACATCTGTAATCCTGTGGAGTTCATTATCTCCTAATGCTATTTGCTTTTTTAGATCATTAGAACGAAACTTGACCTGACCTGTGAACTATGAAATTGATTGTTGCCTTTAAATGGTCAACAGCCCATTTTCTAATCAATACACCAAATAATTTTATACATATTTAAATTATATATAACTTTAATGCTCGTTAAATTTATCTGCCACTTTCCCTCTACAGTGTATTTTGCATGCATCTGAAACATGGATGGTGCTTTTACTACTTGGTGGTACCATTTAAGAAAAAAAAAGGAGGAAGAAGGAGGAAGACACAAATAAACCCTGGCCTGAAACAGAAAGCTGAGCTGCTGAACATGAGTGCAATTCTGCTCTGAAGGCTTTTAAAACATATCCTAGTTTGGGCTGTGGTTTGAGATTAATCCATTCCATGATAGCTAAAGGGAAAAAAAAAAAAAGGAGCCCAAACCAGAACAGAGTTGTGCTGTAATCATTCAAGTTTGAATAGAGTTTGTGGCTTCTGTTCCCTGCCTGTTGCTTTGCAGAATGAAAAACAACAAGACATGAAGTAAGATGTTGACGTACACTCGTGACAGAACTGGATTCAGTGAGAAGGAAGGTTTCTGAGATTAGTGAGGTTATTTCTGGTCCTGGGGAAGCTCTGTTTAATGGTTTGGGTCTACTGGGGCTTTGCACAAGTATATAAAGGGACGGGAAATATCATCCCTGGCCACCTTACAGATCACTTAACTTTTAAGTAGATATAATAACCTTGCTTACGCTCTGATGATTTTAGGAAGTTCTCCTCTGGGCATCCTTCTGCATCCTGCCTTTGCTGTATCTTCCAAAGTAAATTGCTGTCCTTGTGCACAAATTCCTGTGGAGTCCCATTAACAGCCTTGTTGATCTGCCTTTTCAACCACTTCATGAAACAGCCTTTAGTTGTTTGCAAATCCAGAAAAGAGGGGGGAAAAAAGGGGTCTCCCATCCCAGTCTGCCTCGTCTTTTGACCCAGCCTGTCTGGTTCTCTCAGCATCTCCACATCACCAGAAAATTCACTGCACTATCCCGTAACTATTCCATCTCCGGAAAGGAGGAAACTCAGACACTCACAGGTTCAAGTTTCTTCTCTTGTCCATGTGGGAGAGAGAAACAAATCAGTAAAATCCATAAAGTTTATATATTCTGTGGGAGATGAGACCCAACAGCAGCAACACAGAATTAAGAGGGAAATAACAGACACAGGGTCCGGATGGGTGACCAGTGCAGTTACTCAAGGGTTTGAAACTCTTGGTTTCATGATTGCAGACAGGTCTTGCATCACCTTCACTTTTTCCAGTCAGCATCAGGAAATATTATATACATCCTTGTTAAACGCCTCTAAGGTTGGAGTAGTTAACTTTTCTAACTTGTTTAAAGAGGAAAAGCAGTGCATGTTACTGAAAAATGGCAATTAATGATGCACAAAAATGGTTCTTCAGTGGAAAGGTCGTTCCCTGCCACCCAACCAGACAGTCCCTCTTGTCAGGTGTGGGGTTTTCTGCACTGTTCAAACAGATTTTTAAAACTACTCTGGCAAAAAGGGAAAATTCCTCCTGTGTTATACAAATCACAGCCTTACTCAGATAATCACAGCGTTCTTTACCCAAATGAGTTGCTGAAGGAAAGAGTGAGAGAAATGCCTCACGCTGCTCCCCGGCCTGCACCTGCTGGGCTTGCAGAAGGATTGTGACCTTTCTGCTGAGGATCCAGCCAACACCACTGCCTGCAGCAGCATCTCTCTGTTAACGAAGTGACTCTCAAGGCATCTCCTGGCCTCTCCCTGCTTCTTGAGAGGTCTGTCCGAGAAAAGAACAAAAAACTAACAAATAAAATTAGAAACGAGCATAAGGCCACGGAAGAAAACAAACCTCCAAACCCTTTGGAATGGCTTCGCTGGATTATTACTAGACAGGCAGGACTTAATCTTCTAGATGTTCTTGTCTTTGAGAGTAAAGACGCATTGAGCACTTATCTAAAATTAAAAGGGTCAGCACCGAAAGTCCTTGCAGGTACAGGGATCTCATCTGCATACGTGTCTGCTTTGCTTCTGCTATTGGGCCCTGCTTGGTGATGACCAAGGGACCGCTTGGGCAGGGCAGTGGGGGGGAAGCAGGAGCTTCTGCTGTGATACTGTACCTGCCACTGCTGCATCCAGCAAATGGCACCTTTTAATACGTGGTCATTTTTACTTATATTCCAGTTTCATCAAAGCAATGGGGCGTGCGATAGGCTGGTAAATAATTAATTTATTTCCCAAAGTCGCCCAGTGGAAGAGGCGACAGGCCCTGCCATTTATACTTTCATGAAACGCCAGATGAAGTGAAGACGTCAGCGAGGGGGGCAAGTCACTGGGAACAAAGTGAATTAGAGAATATCTTTCCTTCAGTAAGACAAATTTGTGTTGGGTAACCATGCTTTGCTGGGGAAGCCAATTGGAAAAGAGTGATAGAGGCCCAGCTACCGAAGTTCATCAAAGTCATCTGTTTCAGGTAAGCTCATTTTTCACCAGCCAAGGGGATATTTACCTGGAGTACACCTGTAAGGTACAGCCGACAGATTGAATGGTACAGTGCTTTATTATATTTCACACCCTGATGATTCAATATGATAGGAAAGAGGGAGAGAAAAGGGGAGAGCTACAAAAAAAAAAATGCCATCTCTCCTCT
Organism: Oxyruncus cristatus; assembly: GCA_013399855.1. NCBI lineage: Eukaryota > Metazoa > Chordata > Aves > Passeriformes > Cotingidae > Oxyruncus > Oxyruncus cristatus. The sequence goes on from VXAY01002792.1 coordinate 170,668, forward strand.
TTGGAGTGCGTTCGTCGCACTGTTTGGCTGCAGTGCTTAGGTAAACCAAAGGAGAGTGAGCAATGGTTTGCAGTGCATTGTGCTCCTGTGCGAGAATTTAGTTCAAAATAACATATTTTTTTTCCTTCTTTTTTTTCCTCTTTGCAAGTGTTGTCCTAGATTTCTGCAGTGAGACAACACTGTATTATACATATATACGTTGTGAAGTATGTCCACCCAGTCGGTCAACCCGGACAGCAGCAAGAGCTGACTCCTCCTGCTGGATCCCAGAGGAGTGCCATGCTCCTGCTGGGGGAGCATGGATGACTTCAGCTGGGCAAAAAGCTGAAATTCCTCTGAATATGCCTTTGCAGCCAACCCTGCAACCACGTCTTGTGTGAACCCTGCCTGCAGGCCACCTTCCAGCGGCCTTCCAAGGCCACTGCGTTGGAAGGTCGTCACTTGGCTGTGCTGAAAACAACCAAGGTTCAAATGAGAGCCTGAACCCAACCTCTACAAGACCAGGAAACAACATAATTTCGCCTGAGTTTGCAAATCTGGCTGTTACAGTCCATGAGAGCCCAAACATAGCTGTGTCTTGGAAAATAGGAGTGTCAGTGCGTGGTTTCTGTTTCCCGGTGGGGGTCATGGGGTTTTGGAGAAGGGAAGTTTGCTGTTCGTGCCCACCCTCCCACTCAAAAAGAAAACAAAGGTTTCTGTCAGCTCCTGAAAGAGTGTGGCCACAGACTTTCTTATTTGGAGAGCACCATCCAAATCTAATGTACAATTTCTTGTATATCTCTGCTATATCTCTAACAGTCAAATATATTTGCCTCCTGTAAAAGGAGTTCATCACAGCAAGTTTAGCTCAGATACCAAAGTTTCACAGGGATTGCCACTACCATTTTGCTGTGAGATGTCAAAGCTGAGTTGAATGAAGTCTTCTGAAAAAATGTATATCTCTTACAGAAATTACTGTTGCCACGGACAATATGTAGAATTTTCTGGTGTCTGATAATACCTTCAGCAGTAAGTCAGAGATCTTAGGTGTCTTTGTACCTGAATATGATCTGGTGGCAATGGTGTGCTAGAACTATCAGGGGCTCCTTGAGACATCCTTGAGAAAAAGAGGTTTGGGGTTTATTTATGTATTTCTGGACATTTCAGTCCTCCTCCTTTAAGATATTGTGGTGCCATGGACCAACAGAGTGCCTCAAAACAACAGTCAGCAATGCTCTGAAATGCTGTTTTGGCAAGAGCTAAAGGCTATCTGGCTGAATCCATTCAAACAGTGATGCCTCATTTTAGTCCAAATCAACACTAAAATCCACTGCTGCTGTTCGTGGGACTTTATTGCCTGAGAGAGGTGGTTCTGGTGAGCAGCAGATACCAATAGGGCGGAAGACAATGGTGAAAAGGGGACATGGTCTCTACACCTGCTGGCAGTGCTGGTAACACCTACAGAAGATTGTGCAGTTGTGCCAGGACTCGCCACCACATGTGAAATTACTAGAAATGCAGATTTAAATGCATAAATGTCCAGATTTGAAGGACTCTTACTCAAGAGTCTGAGCATCTTCACGTTCCAGATGGTTTAAAGAGGATTTGGGATTGTCTAGGGAGCATCTTTCTACACTAGATTTTTGCTGATATCTTTTGTCCTTATAAAGGAGATGGTTTCTCCTAAACTCCAAGGTACGCCTATTTCTGTTCCTTTTAGGAAAAAGAATTCTTCAATAAATTAGCATGCCTTTAAAATGATAATATGGACTATAAAAATTATTGCGATTCATATCAGAACACATAATGATTTAACTAATCAGTCATTAATTAAACAGGTTTTTACCTGCGGGGGCTGCAAGAGTTTAATAATTTAAGCTGACTAAATGTTAGTACTACCCAGGCATAATTAGAGCTGTGGGGAAAGTTTCACAAATACAGCAAAGCTGGCTACATTTCATGCTATTTACTGAGAGTAGGCAGCAATCTGCCAGCAGAGCAGACTTCTCACATCTAAATGAGCATGCTACCACGACAGAATGACCAGGAGGGAACTGGATTAAGGATGTTGGTCAACCTAAATTGTTAAAAAGAATCCCCAGTCCTACAACAGCTTAAACAGAATTACTGAATCCCAGAATGGTTTGGGTTGGAAGGGACCTTAAAGGTCATCTTATCCAACCCCCTGCCACAGGCAGGGACACCTTCCAGTAGACCAGGTTGCTCCAAGCCCCATCCAACCTGGCCTTGAACACTTCCAGGGATCCAGGGGGAGCCACAGCTTCTCCGGGCAATGAGGGTCTTACCACCCTCACAGCCAAGAATTTCTTCCCAACACCCCATCTTCCACACCGCCCTCTTCCAGTTTAAGGCCATTCCCCTTTGTCCTATCGTATATTCCTGGTACACAGGATCATCCTCACTGCAGAAGCTGTTGCAGGATTGAGCCCTTTGTTACGGGTTTACGTGTTGAGCATATCCTTGTGCAAAGTCTGAGGACATTGGGGTCTAGTGAAACGGTTTGCCTTTGCCTGTTTTGGGATGCCTGATTTCTGCCTCTTTGCTCCAAGAACACTTTGTAAGTGCAAAGTATTATCTTGTTGATTAGAGGCTACATCTTCTCCCTTGAGCATTAGCAGCCGGTAGAGGCCCAGTGAAGAAGAAAACACTTGGAGGAGGTCACAGGTTCGCACACACAGGCCTGTGATTTCTGAGTCCAGATCCTGTGTTGTTGGTAACAGCAGGGATGTGATGCCCATGTATTTAATATTCACCATCTATAAGAGAAATGCTTTGGTCAAAGCAACATTGAGGAGGAGGAATTCTTTGTTCTATGAAAGGTTAATGCACCTGGGTAGCAGCCGAGAGGCTTTGCATGCAGAGAGATCATTAATCCAAGCAGTAATAATTTGTGAAATAAAAATCAATCTTGGGAAGGAGGCAAAGCCTCTAGTTCCAAAGTAATGGACTGCCTTTTTCACTGCATCTCGTTAAGCAAGACCCAAATACATAATGGGCTCAATTTCCATGCAAGGCTTCTCTGCAACCGAGAAAAACTAATAGCAACCCTAAACAAGAGGTATCCATATCCTGCTGCCTTTCAGGCCCTGGCAATCGCAGCTCAATTAGCACGGCCATCCCAGGCATGGCAGGGTGGTTTTAAATGGAAAAAGCTGCAACATTTGTTCCAGGTAACTGCAGCTCCTGGGCCGGTGGAATAGACCTGCAGACGTGGCTGGCAACATCAGCCCTTGGTGAGATCACACGATGGACAACAGGGTGATCCTCACTGTGATCCTCACTGAGGGGCTCAGCAGCCTCTCAGTTCCTCTCCACTTGGGAAGAGAAGGGGAGCGCATAGAGGGCTGCAAGATGCCGAATGGTGGTGTTCCCACAGCCCCAGACAACCTCATCCATGCCTCTTTCCGCTCCTGTTTGCTTACGAGGGAAACAACCTGGGGCCAAACGCAGCAGCCAAAGAGCCCTTGATGTCTCAGGCATCTCCCTCAGGCAAGGCTTGGTCCAGAGGGTTGCTGAAATACATCATGAGCCCCTACAGGTAGATAAAACAAGATGAGAGACAACTGGAAGGGAAATGTGGGCTTACCTATGGAGCAGAGAAATCTTTAAAATAATATGTTTCTTTGAAAAACAGCCCACCAGCTCCTCTGCAGAGGAGTAATGGGGTCAGATTCATTCCTCGGTTCGACACACAATGAAATACCTTTTTGTTTCAACCTGCTCGCCTGAGTTAAGGTGGTATCAAAGCTGCCGTGCTGTAGGCATCTGATTTCTGCCAGGATCCCAAAAAGAAAAATCACGCTTTATCACTTGCTGCTTAGGTTGAAATCTGTCCCTTTCACCCTCTCCCTGCCTTCCAGGGGCTTTAATTTGAATTTTCTGCTTGTGCTGGGCAGGTTTCTTAGACACTGTCACCGGCAAGGTGGGTGGCATCTCCAGATGATTCCATCAGGGAAGACAGGCAGGCTTACTGCCAAGATACAGCCCAGCCCCGAGTGTGGAGGTGTCACTCTGTAATACTGACAAAGTACAAAATCCAGTCCCAATAATCCTCTTAAGTCAGAAAAGAAAATAACTGGTGTGATTGATAACCCAAAGACAATCAAAGTGTTAAGGATTTAGGGAAGGTACCATACATACAGAATATTTCTAGGAAGAGCTACACAGTTTAAAGGACTGTTTTATTTGGGTGTTCTTTTTTTGATATACTAAAAGAGGGGAAAAATAACAATTATAACCTGAAAATGCACTGGAATCAGCGACAGGCTTACCATTGACTTGGATTGATTTTCAATCAGGCTTTTAAGGAGCACAACAGAAATATCAATTAACAACAAAATAATCATTACAAGTAAACAAAGACGGTAAAGAATAAATTAGAACAACACTGGAAATCAATATCATTCAAGGAGAGAAAATCAGTTGAGTTCAGTCCAGGGATAAAAGATTCAGCAAATTAATGCAAACACTGTTGGCTTGGGGTTTTCCACTACTCTTCGGGTGGTGGAAACCCCAAACTGTGGAGCCATGTCCTCGATGCCAGACAGGTGCCACCAGTCTGTCAGCTCTCCATTTGTGCCCTGCTAAGTGTGATTCCCTTGTGGTGTTGTTTGCACAGCAACCTGAGAGACTGGATATCTGACTCCCACTTTAATTAATGGGAAATGAACATCCCAGATGCCCCTCTCAGGTGTAGAGGTGATGTTTTCAGATGTACAAGGTGCTTCAAACTAAAGAAGGGTGCAGAGGCAGATGGGTATCTACTGCTACTGCTGTAGAAATCTAAAATGTCTTGGCAGCTCTGGTGGAACTTACTTGTTTCCTTCATGCTTTGGAAATACCGTGTTGTCTCATGAGATACTCCTGGGAGATGTGCTGCTTTCAGCTTTACCAAGTGGAACTTTTTCTGACCAGAGGGCAATGGAGTTAAATTAACAGCAATTTCATAGTCCAAATATTCCCCAAGAATTTGAAATAAAAAAAAAAAGACTTCGCATTTTTCCCTTCTCAGCTTTCCAACTATCCTGTGGGATTCCTTCCACAGCCAGAGTTGGCTTGGACGCAAATACTTTAGAGGGACAAAAAAAAAAAACAACAACAAAGAGGCAAAAAATGTGTTAAACCAGTAAATAGGCCCATCAAACAGTAAAACCACCTCAAGATACCTTTTGGAGAGGTGATACAAGACCTATTTTGAAACTTTTGAGCTCAATTTAGCCTCACTAGGAGATGGTTTGCACCACATGGCTTCCTGCAGCCAAGGCTGTCCAGTGGCAATGTTCTGCTGTGACTCCTCTTTGATTCAGCCAGAGCAAGGGGAGAAAAATATCCTTCTAGAAATGTCAGGTGTACAGAATGACCTGCCTAATCTTACATGGTAAGATGGTTCCCACTTGCCAGCTGATTTTTCAAGTCATTCCTGAAAGACAAAGAAATCCTCTGATAAGTGAATAGCCTTGTCCTTAATTCTGGTGGCAGCTCTCTGCTTGCAAGCCCTTTATCTTCAGTGTATTGGGCTTTAAGGGCATCACAGACCCCTGCTGGATTAAAAATGGGCATTTTTCCCTTTCTACTACATAGCAGGATAACTTTGAGATTGGCAGCAGGCAAAGGGGGAGAGCTGGCCCTTCTGTGTTACACACTTGGATCCACACCTCAGCATCAGGTCACTGACTAGATGCGGAAGTACTTTTCCCACAAAAGGGTGGACCACTTGGCTTTTCTTCACTCAGGTTTCATTTATTGCATGGGACAGAACCCAGTTGTCTTGGCAGCAATTACCAACCTCAAGAGGCCTGTGGGTTTGAAGAGGGTGCACAGCCCCTGGCTCTGGGCAGTTCTCCCAGGGATGTCCCTGCCCAAGGGAGCATAAGGACTCCAAGAGGGAAACCAGGGGCAAATCTCTATACTATATATATGTATATATATATATATATATATAAGGATNNNNGGCGTCAGTCCATCAATAAAGCTCAGCTGTTGGGTTTGTCTGCTCTCCTGCATTTTCGGATTATTGTAAATTATGTGGACGCTGGAGCCAGCGATGCCGATGTGTCAGTGCCAGGTCCTGAGGTCTGCGTTGGATCCCCTCTGCTCCAGCAACACCAGGAACGAGGCAGAAGTGAGGCCTTCCCATCACTTCCAGGGACACACAAAGCCACCACTGGCCAAAAAAAAAGCCAAAAAAAAAAAGTGGTCTGTGATAAAACTCAGCCCGACTGGGAGGGGACGAAAACATGAACAAGCATCTTTCTCCTTGGCTATGACTTTCCACTCATCTTCTCTGTTTTCTCCCTCCAGAATGAACGTACAATTAAAACACAATCAATCTCTGTGACATTTCCAAAGTGTGCAGTCAGTGCACCGGCTTCTCTCATAGCCTTGGCGAGATCCCAGATTTCTTGGAAAAAAATAAGCTCTTGACTTTCCCCTCGGAGAAACTCAGGATTAAAGGTTGTCGCGTGGGGACAAATCAAGCATCGAACTTGTTGTCAACAAATTAATGCACTGAGGAGACTTCTCTGAGTGATTCTTTTCAGGCTTAGCAGTAAGTGGGGATGGTTAATTCTAATGGTAGCCAGAAATTTGCATTCAGTAGCTCTGTGTAATGTGGGAAACAGGTTTTTGTAATAGAAGTGACTTGTTACACCTTCCTTTATAAAAAAAAAATAAGGAGAGTAAGAGGTGAGAAACCTATTACATGAAAAGCCTCTTGTTTTGGAAGAAAAAAAAAAAGGTATTCCCAGTTTATAGTTTATTTTATTTGTCATCTCAACACGGACAGGAAGAAAAATATCAATATTTAAGACTACCTCTAGCAATTGTGTGTTTTGTTTTTCTATTTATACACCCTCAAGGTGCATAGAGGGTTATAGCAATGCCTCAGGTCACACTCATAATAATGGGAACCTCACTTTTATTTTTTTTTCCCCATCTCTCTTTAAAACAACTCTATTAGTACTGCGCAAGCTACCTTAAGCAGCATCTGACATATACAAACTGTTGCCTGTAGGTTGCCTGTTTGTTTGATTTTCTGCAGTGTGAAGGTTGAGTTGAGTCATTTTGCACCCAATTACTTTGCAGTAAATTTGTCGGATGATTCTTGTCGTGCCGTATTGATCCAACGTGTCACCTTGAACTTGTTTATTGACACATCAAATTCCGAAGGCAGCCCTGTTCAATTTACCACTTCCCAATTATGGCATTTATATGATGTCACTGAAGCTTCTTGTCACGTTCAGATGAGGCCATTTTCCCCCCTCCACCACCAATCACCTGAGCAGCGGTTGCCATTTTTCTCTGACCTTTCCCGAGACAGATGGTGGTTCATAAAATACATCATTAGCACACATGTCATTTTATCTTGCCTGGATTTTTTAAGTGAAAGGTGCTTCGTTCAACAAAAGATTTTTCAATTTTGTCCTCGATGACGGTGCTGCTAAATAGGATTTTTGTCGTGACACCCGAGAAGGGGGTTCGTCCCCGACGGGTTCATCAGAGGGATTCGCAACATGACACCAGGGAAGCTCCATCCTTGGCCTGAGATTTGCATCACTGTATGGTCTTGGGAGCTGCATACACCTGAGCAGCTTCAGGATCCAGCCTGCTGCTCTGACACACGAAACAGATGTGGGAAATGGGATGTTGATGTGACGTTCACCATGGGAGGTGGGCATGACGCTCTGCAGATGGTCGGAGATGAGCACAGAGAACGGTTATTCCCTGTGCAAAATAGGATTTTCAGGATTCGCGCGTGCTACCTTGAGTTTACTGATACCAGAGATGCTGGAAATAACATCCTGTTTCACCCAGAGGTGTTCTGGCTTCTTTTTGATTGTCCATTCAGCTTTTTAATAACTCAGGGCCTGTGCAAGAAGAGTACTTTAAAGAGTATTTGCTTTCTTTTAGCTCATGATAATATCCAATGTCAAGAGCCAGAAATACTATCTGGACATCTTTGTTCCTTTGCACTGACTCAGCAACACTCCTGAGCTTCGAATTTTATTGGTGTTTCAGCCCCACTATTTGAGTTTAAGATGTCTACATGGTTTCTAAGATGAAGTCCCTCCTCTCACTGTGAAGAAACTCTGATGTAACCCGGAAGACAAACTGGGCCAAGACAGGTTTTGTTGTTTGAGGCTCCCTAAGGCTGAGGTCAATGTTAAAGACAAATAGCAGAGACATGCACTCTTCCAGCACATGATTTATCACTTGCCAAAACGTGCCCAAGAAGAAAGACAGGGGAGGGGGGGGAAAAGCTACCACAGCAGAAGAGAAGATTATCTTCTTGGCAGTTCCTCAGTTATGATGCCAGTGGTGTTTTAAAGTAGCTGGAACAAAAACATTTCCGAATCCAATTTCATTAAATATAATTTCTTCTTCTTACTTGACACTGACTGCTTTACTTCCCCATTTCCCTGAGAGAGGACATGATCATTTCTCCATCACTAGAATTTAAAAAAGAGCAAACATCATCTCTCTAAATTCCTGAACACCCTGGCTCATCTCACCACATTCTCACATTACAAGTTCAAGTGGCTCCTGTCATTTCCCACAAAGATTTTACCTACATCCCTCCTTCAGTTTGATCCATCTTGTGCACACAGCTCCCAGTGTCTCCTGCTTTTCTGTTACCCGGTAAGCCATGGATGAGCATCAGTTTCCCTTTCCAAAAGTCTTTATATCATAAGATATTAAAAATAACTCCACTTGCTCTCCCTGAAAGGATTCAAAGTCTCCAAGTCCACTGGGCACCTGTCAATTGCCAAAAATTTGCTATACACACACTCAGATGTTACGGCAGCAGGGGCTGTGGCACAGCCAGATGTTTGCACATGGTTTGCATTCTGACTCGGAACCATCACTGACTTCTCTACCAGGGGATTTGCACAGATTCTCCTCCATGCAGGAGGCAACAGCCAAAGGGTATAATATCTTAATTTCCAAAGCAGGGACTGAAGAAAAGGAGAGACACCTTGGGACACCAGGTCCAGTAAAGTCTTCTGAGCCAGAGCCAACAGACAATCAGGAATATTAAGCTGGGGTCATTTCCAAGCACAGCAGGATGCACTGGCTTGCCCTGCTGCTCTGATAATTACTAATGGTTCATCAGGTCAACCCTGAAGTCTCTGAGACCTGAGCACACAAAATCCGTATCTTGTCAGACAGAGTGGGTTTAGCAGTCTTGTGGAGCTCCTCCAAAATTTCAACTGACCAAGGCCCTTGGCAAATCACGGGATCTTAGAAGATCCTGAGCTGTAAGGGACTCACAAGGATCACCAAGTCCTAGCCCTGCACAGACACCCCAACAATCCCATCCTGTCCCTGAGAGTGCTGTCCAAACACTCCCTGAGCTCTGCCAGCCTTGGTGCTGTGCCCACTGCCCTGGGGAGCCTATTCAGTGCCCAACCACCCTCTGGGGGAAGAACCTTTTCCTGAGATCCAACCTGAACATCCCCCGGCACAGCTCCAGCTGTTCACTCGGGCCCCGTCACTGGTCACCAGAGAGATCAGTGCCTGTCCCTCCTCTGCCCCTCATGAGGAAGCAAAGTTTGGGGCTTGCTTGGTTTTGGCTGGAACGGCACATCTTTGTTTGCACCACTGCAATTCTCTGCACACGCTCTCAAATAAAATGGGATGAAGAACAAACGCTCTGGTAGATACTGGATTTATGACATGCCAAGTTTAAATAGCACCCATAAGGCTTAAACCAGCAGCAATGGGGAATCCATTTTTCAACTGCAGCAAGCGCACAGATCTCTCCCTCCTCGCTGGGTAAGCTGATGCTGGGTACCAATTTCCCGAACTCCCCATGCCAGGAAATCATGCCTCCACCTCCTCACGCGTGACTTAGGGTTCTTTTGTGGGCTCTTTCTAAAGTCCAGAAAGGTACTAAAATAGCAACCACGCTACTTAAGAGTATCAGGTGACTTAGAGACAGCCCTTAGATACCAATTAACCTCTGTGCCAGTCTCAGTCTGGTGTGCACACTCTCATCATGACGGCAACTGTTGAATAATTAATCCCTTAGACTAAACAAACCATTGCCGGGCTGCACTCAGCTTCCTCTTCTGCTCCTTTATGCACTGATGTCTAATTTTTTTGTAATTGATTGTCACCCTATTTGGAAGGGCATTTTTATTTCTTTATGTGGATATGGTGGTATTCTTAGTAATATGGGGAGGGGAGGGGAGGGGGAGAAATAGAGAAAGTGAGAGAAAGTGAGAAAAAGAGGGAGAGAGGAAGGAAGGAAGGAAAGGAGAGAAAGAAAGAGAGATAGAAATGAAGGGAGGGAGGGAGGGAGGGAGGGAGAAAGAAAGAAAGAAGAAAGAAAGAAAGAAAGAAAGAAAGAAAGAAAGAAAGAAAGAAAGAAAGAAAGAAAGAAAGAAGGAAAGAAAGAAAGAAAAAAAAAGAAAGAAAAAGAAAGAGAGAAAAGAAAGAGAGAAAATGCTTTTCACTCTATAAGAACAAAAATCTCATTTTGACAACTAATTGAAGAAAGATGCATCTGGGTTACAATGATGGTTTGGTCTGCTGTATTATTTTACACAAAAGTCTAAAAATTAAAAATTACCTCCAGGGAGTAATTCTTTATTTTATTTTTGCAAATATTAGATAGCCCATTTCCATCTTATTGAACATATTGTCACTCTAAACTGGCAGCTCATTTGTTATTCTCAGAGCATTCTAAAGATACAGAAATAATACTACAGAGAATACAAATAGCTACACGTGTCATGAACACTTTCCAGGATATAAATTTGTAGTCATGGAAGAATTTACTGATACATCATTGTTTTGTTTTCAAGTCAAAGAAATACACTCTTACATTTCATGCGTAAAATTGTATGCAATGCTCTGTTGCAAACACATCAATTAATAATAGAGGCCCAGATTTTGTGGTTCTTTGAGCTTTTTCAGGTTAAATTCTCACAGGCGATCAAGAACTGCTTAAAAACGTTGAAACAGATTTATTTTTATGAGTTGTTTGATTTAATTTTGTTGGTTAAGCACCACCTATGAGTTCACAGTGCCTCTTGGATTGTTCTGAGCAGAAATGTTGGCATGTCTGAACCACAAAGCACCGAAGCCTAGTTTGGTATGACATTCTTTAATCTTTTGTGTTGGGAATACCTCCTGTGGCTGGTGTCAAAGAGAGCTCACATGAGCTCCAAAGGTGCTTTCTCAGTTTGCCAGTGTTCAACCATTCCTTGCACCCCTTGGAAATGTCACAAGAGCACCTCATGTCTGTGAGCGACTGACACCTTCTGGGTGTCAGGGACAAAGAGTCAAGAATTTAAAAAGCAAAATGGGAATTGTAGCCCTCAGGGACTTGGCTCCAATGTCTGCCAAAGCCTGACTGTGCTGGGAGGCTTTGCCCCAATCAGGAGCCCAGGGATTGGGTCCCATGTACTTACTTTTCATTATTCTTAAAATCAATAAGTAGATACTGACTACTCTTAAAGTGAATATCAAGATTAATTGACCCAAGTGGTAAGTATTGATTCAGGAATGGCCAATCGATTGTCAGGGGATGATAAATCTTGAATTTTATGGGAACACGAAGCCACAGGCAGGAGCAACCCCAGGTTTGCAGCGGTGGATGAACGAAACAGGGAGATCCTGGGCCGGTATGCACTCACAGCACCAAGCTCTGCAAAGGGAAAGTACACAAATCCTCCCTTTCTTTCCCAACAGGAAGCTTGGGTGAAGTTTGTCACATATGCCAGGCAAAAATCAGAGTCTTATTATTGCAGAGTGTAGCAGTAGATGTGTCCAAGGTGAGACTTCCTCCCCTGTGGACTGGCATTGACAAATACATTGGGGATCTGTTGGGATAGCAATCTCCAGAGACATACCTGATTTCTTCGGGCATTGGAGCCTCTTTAACCAGCACTTTAAAGAGATCTGAGTGAAAAACTGCTGTTCACCTGGGTTTGAATACTCTGTGCGGCACAAGTCAGCTGATATGGGTGAACTTTTAAAAAATAATACGTGCAACATTGCCAGGCAAGGTGATTTATCAATAATGCTTCACACAATGACATTACTGACTTCTTGGAGTTGCAAAAAAACAGAATTCAATTGGTACTTTGTCCATTCATTTTCGGCAAAGCACAACTCAGAAGATCTGGGTTTCGTTTTTCTTTTTTTCTTATGAACTTCAGAATGAATTTTTTTTTTTTTTTAAACCAAAACTAGTAGTAAATGGTTATTCTTAAGTTACTCCAGAAGGGGTTTTCAAATCAAAGGGGAGTTATCCAGTACTGTAAAATCACAGCTGAGGACAGTGTCTGTCTATCCAGGAGCTTCACAGACTCTCTTCACCAGCCAGGCTGCAGCACAAAGAGCAGAGACACACAGGGAAAGGCTGTGACCTTCAAGATAATCTATCCCCTGCCTACCCAGATCAACACAAAACCTAAAAACTCCCAGCACCTGGGGCTTCAGGCACTGCCTTCAGGAGATCTCTAACTGTCTAGAGAAAATGTCCTTAAAAGGCTTCCTCCTTTTTTTCCCCACCGGCGTATCTGTGCCTCTTTAGCCACATTCCCATTCCCACTGCAGCGGTGCCTCCCCTCACGAGCATCCATATCCGCGACGTTTCTTAGAAGACAGGACCACCTGGGAACTGCCAAACAGTATCTAGACCTCTGGGATGTGAAATATTTGTATTTTAATTGCATTCTTTGTTCTTATTTCTAATAAAGGATGATATTATGAGGCCTGAGGGCCATATTGCTCTTCCCAGGGACTGTTACTGTGCGATGATAAGGAAAATGCTACGTGATGTGGAATATGCATTCAACAGAAATGTCCTTCAGTGTGAGGAAATATGCTATCTGCCTCCATAACCTCAGATGGAGGGGAATACAGCTGAGAGCTCTTCCCTTAAGCACTGCTTCCTACCCTGCATTTACTCTTCAGTCTGATTTTCTATAGACTCCTGTGAATGACTCTTGGAGGCAAGAAAGAGAAGGGAATTTTCAAAAAAGTGTGCAGGAGGCACGGGTACAAAACCAATTACTTATTAATAGGTTTTGTCCACACACCTCCTGTGCATCATTTGGAGCATTTACCCTGTAGGCACTAAGGAGCAATCAGGTGAGAAATTTGGGTTTGCATCTTGCCAGACGGGCTTGACAACTTCATGCTGAACTTTAACTCCCCATCTCTGTCCTTGCAACACAGGAGTGTGTTTAATCTAGACCAAAAATGCCTAGCAGAAGATTTTTTTTCTCAAAATGTTGATTTTATACTCCCAATTATATTACTAATTTATTAATATATATATATGTAGATAGATATATATACAGTATTAAGTGCCCCTGTGTGTGCACTGAAGAAAAGGACATTTAGACAGTAAGAATTTGAGAGCAGTAAGAATCCCATTATTTTTGAGAAGTGAAAGCATAAATGAAAAATAACAGCTCATCAAAGGAAAATGACACTTCAAATAGATCCCTAAACATCATTTGCACCCATAGTGACTCCAGTATCAAGTATCAGGTTTACCAGTGCCAGTTGAATCACAAGTGTTGGACGACTTTGTTTGGCATGAGTTAGAGGATGCCTCTAAGGAAGAAGTGTCTTAACTCCCCTTGCATTAAAAGCATGAGACAGAAGTGCCTTGTTTTACGCAAGAAATTATTGCATTTCATGCAATTCAAGAGACTTGTCAGGAATCAGGCCATGAGTCAGCTGGCAGGACTGGAAAAGCTCCCTCGTTGTGCACCATTATTCAGTGCTATTCTCATCTCTTTGGTATGCTGTCAGGAGACAGAAGACACCTGAGGATGCTGAAATTTCTCAGACTCACTCATTAAAGTAGAACAAAAGCTGTACAGCAAAATTCTCTGATGGTGTTTAATTTTGAACTCGAACACTGCTCAGCATGGATTTGATTTCTGTGGGCTGTTGCAGGGAAGTTGCTTGACAGCTCCAGTGGGAACTGCCATAAATAAACACTGAGCGAGAACTCGGGACACGAAGTGTGCAGTGCTGAGAACACCATAGATCAGAGGTGACCAGGAAAATGCGATTCTTAATCACCTGACAAGGAAAGGAGCTAATGAAATAGAGCTGGATGCAGATTCCCCCTAATGGACCAGTTCCCATTCTTCCCACACATTTTCAGCTTTTAGTGACAAGTTAAGCACAATGTTTGAGCTTCAGTCAATAACATATGTTTCTCAAAATAAACAGAGGCTTTGTTTTCTGGCTGTCCATCGGATTACAATCAACCTTTCAAACACAAGTGCCAGAGGCAGGCACGAAATCTACCGACGGCAGCAGGATGATGAAGACGATGAACTGTATGATTGCACCCAAGGGCTGATTTCTCATCATTTAAAAGAGGAAGAAAAGCTGGGATGCTGAGAACAGTAGTCACCCCTCAATCCCTTCCCAAACCTGCATAAGTAATTAGGACACATGAAGGGCTCTTAACACGTAATTTGGGTTATGTGTAAAATATCTATTCACAACAGATAAAGCAAGAATCATAGAATACCCTGAGCTGGAAGAAAACAACAAGGACCATCGGAGTCCACCGTCTGACCCTGCACAGGACACCCCCAAGAATCACACCATATGCCTGAGAGCTAATTTAGTTAATTAGAAGATTAGAAAAATTAACTAAGAAGTGTTAATTTAACAGCACCAGCTACCTGACTTACCTGGCAAGACTCCATTCAATTGCCCTCAGGTAAATGTAGGCATTGGGCATTAAAAGCTGGCAGCAGGCACTATGAGGAAGACAATTAACAGCAGCAAGGAAGCATCACAGCCTGCCAGACTTTTACTGAGGCAGGTCATAAAATGCTTTTGTTCACATTTTCCAAGATTCATTGGCAGACTTGTAATTGATGACAGAGTTAAGACAGAAAGTGTCTCTCTCGAGCACTGTGCAAGGCTCCCCATGCCATTGATAATGACCTACTTGCATTTACAAGAAATAAGTTCCAGCATCCTTTTATTGATAGAAAACTGCCCACCATTGAGGAAGTCCAAACAGCTCTGCAGAAGCTAAAGATAAATAAAGCTATTAAAGCCTACTCCATTTCTCCTCAGCTGCTAAAGTCTGTGGCCTCTTAATTGCTACAAAGCTATAGACGCTGTCCAAACTCATTTGAAAGAATAATCATATGCCCAATAACCAGCACATTGGAATAGCAATAATAAAATACCACAGAAAAGGAAAGATGACTAAGTAAAAAGGCATTGCTTAGTGAAATTCTATTTTTAATACTTGGCAACTCTTTCCTGGGTCATCTCTGAAGATTTGCTGTCAGAGTGATTTCCCATGATAAAATCACCTCAGAGACAGTTAATATTTTTGAAGGCTCGTCCATAGCTGGATGCTTTTGTAGGGTGAAATCCCAGGGAGTTTATTTAGTCCCAGCTGTGACTCTAGCAGACTCAGTAAATTACATACTTTGTATATTTTATATTAGGGGTTGGACCTAATGGTCTAAAGGTTGGACTCAATGATCTTGCAGGTATTTCCCAGCCTTAATGATTCTATGATTTTCAATCTGATTTGCTCTTCATTTGCTCTTTTATTCCCTGGCAGAACAGTGGGACTGTTCCTCCACACGGACATGTTTGCAAGGGAAGACCACAGATGTCCTCTGTGGACACCCGCACCACGAGGACAGGATGAATATCTGGTTCAGGGCCACTCTGCAAGATGCATTAGGCACCTCACACTTTTGGGACCCCTGAATCAACTTCCAGATTGCCCCAGCCACTTTGTATCTCCTGCTAATCAACTGTCTAATTTGGTCTTGCTTCTTCAGCCTGACCGTGTTTCCTTTCAGGGTCCCCTGCAAATGCCTGACAAGTCTACAAATTCAGGCCGTTGGTGGCAGAACCATTCAAATTAACAATCCACCAAAACTCACACCATAATCCACAGTTATGGGTCAGTCAAGTCTTCCCTAGACCACTGACTTCAGCAGAGTCCCTGCAGATTTGCACTAGCAGTGAGCTGCCTGATAAGCGCTAACAGCATTGCTGGCATACTGCAGTGATGGTGGAGAAAACATCACTTAAAGTTACTGTATTCTGTTGCATCTTTCAACCTGTTCCACTGAAAACCATCACGAATTTGCGTAAGTCACCGTAAAAGCATGTCATTTTTCTCTGATCTTTAATTCCTTGAGCAGCTACTTCCTTAATTGTGGTTTACAGATAATTCCAGGTAGAGTAGGTGTCATTAAAACCTCATTTGTCACTCCGTAGTGACTGCAGTAGCACAGTGTCTCCTACTGTAACTAGGAGAAGGCTCCACAATAATTGCACATCCCCAGGCAGTGAACACCGAGAGTTTAATGGTGCCAACTGTAACTGCAGCAGGAGGAGAAAAGCCCAAAGTGCACATCACAGAAGCCTCCCAACACAGCAAAACGTCCTCTGGCAGACAGCACCCCGCTTCCCAGACCCCGGGCTGCAAATTTGGTCCTGGGATTCAAACCTAGAGTCCCTATGGCAGGAAAAAACATGGTCTGGTGGGATGTGCACCTTCTGTCACCAGGGCTTGTCGGAGCTACGGGGCTCAGTTCAGCTGAGCCAGGGCCTGGGCTCTCTTTTCCCAAAGGAGAAAGGGGGGGGGGGTGCCAAGTGAGCTGCAACCACCCGCACTGTGGGGGAAACGTCGTTAAAAGGTTATCTTTTGCAACACAAAGCTCGCCGCTTAAAATGTAACTGCCGGGATGGTAAATGCATTAAATCAAATTAACTCCACTGGAGTGAAGGGAGCGGTAGAAGGAGAGCAGATAGTTTGGGTGGTTTATATCGTCTGCGAGAGAGAGCAGTGGAGCAGAGAAAACTTTCACACTGCCATTTATTAAAATTACACCCAGCGCTTTCCTCCCTTTCGTTAGAAACATTAACAGATCGTTGGTCCTGATCTCATCTCACCGGTGGGGAAACAACAGCACAGAGATTAAGTGGCAATTTTAAGGTGAAGTAAATAGCTACAGCAAGCCCATGGGGGCCAGAGCCAGACCTGAAAGCAGAAATCTAAGTTACTTTGCATGGTCACAAAAATCCCACGCGGTGCTCCAGGCTGGGGGCTGAGTGGCTGGGAACAGCCCTGCAGGAAAGGCCCTGTGGGTACTGGAAAGGCCCTGTGGGCGCTGGAAAGGCCCTGTGGGTGCTGGTGGCAGCGGCTGGACACGAGCCCGGGGGTGCCCAGGGGTCCAAGAGGCCAATGGCCCGGGGCTGTGCCAGCCATGGTGTGGCAGCAGGCCCAGGGCAGTGCCCGTCCCTGTGCTGGCACTGCTGAGGCACCTCCAGTGCTGGGGCAGTTCTGGGCCCTCAGACAAGAGAGACCCTGAGGGGCTGGAAGGGAACGGAGCTGGGAAGGGTCTGGAGCAGCAGGAGCGGCTGAGGGAGCTGGAGGGGCTCATCCTGGAGAAAAGGAGGCTCAGGGGGGACCTGCTGGCTCTGCGAATCCCTGACAGGAGGGGGGAGCCAGGGGGAGAATCGGGGTCTGCTCCCAGGGAACAAGGGACAGGAGGAGAGGAAACGGCCTCAAGTTGCACTAAGTGGGGGTTAGATTGGATATTGGAAAAATTCCGTAATGGAAGGGGTTGTCCAGTCCTGGCACAGCTGCCCTGGGTGGAGTCCCCGTCCCTGGAGGGACTTAAAAGCCCTGTGGATGTGGCACTTGGTGACATGGGTTAGTGGTGGTCTTGGCATTGCTGGGAAATGTTTGGACTTGGTAATTCTGGACTAGTAATTCCAGGACTTGGTAATCCTGGAAGTAGTTGCTCTCTGTAGTTTAGGGAAGTGCACACCCTATTTCATAGTGCCATGGACAGCACCTTCTCACCTAGAATAAAATTAAAAGCCAGGTGCCAAGTGTGTGT
The DNA here is from genome assembly GCA_013399855.1 of Oxyruncus cristatus. Classification (NCBI taxonomy): domain Eukaryota; kingdom Metazoa; phylum Chordata; class Aves; order Passeriformes; family Cotingidae; genus Oxyruncus; species Oxyruncus cristatus. The sequence continues at coordinate 188,544 of VXAY01002792.1, forward strand.
CTCGACTTTTCTTGTACAGAGGGTAATAAATGCAACCACGGCCATTAACTACAGAGTTTTGGAAGCACTGGTTGTGTCAGACTCAAAAAGGGATAAGCAAAGCAAGTTTGTCACTCAATAAAATACAAAATTTTCCCTTACCCTTCATTTTCATAGGAAAAAAAAATAATCACAGGTATGAGAAAACAATTTTCCGTATGGTTGTGTGGGCTCTGAACATGAGCAGATGGCTTGACATCAATATGAATACAGGAAGAACTTTTCTTGACTTCTTCCTATGCTTTCATGCTTATTGTCCTCATCGGAGTTTCTCTTGGTAGGTCAAGTAGAATAAAGCAAAGGTATCAAGGTCCTAATCAATAGCTGTGCATACAGGAGGAAGTATAATTGGCATACAATCACTGGGTAAATTTGGAATGGGTATACCCGGGCCATCATCTTTTTTCTGTCCAAACTCTCATTGGCTTTTGGCACCTTGCTGCATCAGTCTAGCCCAGCCTGGTCCTTGGATCTACCTACTGGAAGGAAAAAAATTAAAAAAATTAGTTCATATCAGCTCCTCACTGTCAACAACAGCCTGGGGGAGGCAGGACAGATGGGTCTCGCCCCGTCTCCTCTCGGGGGGATGTGCTGAGGATGCAGCAGGACTGCAGGCCTGCAGTTCCTGCAGGGCACTTGTGTGCTTTGCCCCTCTGGCGCAGGAGAGCTGCCCTGGCCCCACAGCACCTGCGACTCCCCGCTCCCAGAGAGGCAGGAGGGCAGGAGCAGCCCCTTCATGTGAACAAGGAGTAAAAGTGGCAATTTGCATTCAGCAAAAGGCATTTTGAGTCAATGCCGTACCACATTGGTGGAAAGCGTGGTGGAAACAGCAATGAAATTTTTTTAAGTGGGGAAAAAAGTCTTTAAGGTTTATTTGCCAAAAAAAAAAAAAAAGGCTATTTTGATAGGTATTCATGCACAGCACTTTGTGCAGTGGTCTCCAAATGGCACTTTAAGATGCAACTACGGTATGCGAAATAAATAAAAAATAACAAAAGAGTCCTGGAAAGCAAAGAACTTGTGCCACTGCCAGGAATGGCATTGCTAGAGTGCTGGGTTTAATCCTATTCTGCTTTTTATGGATTTGAAAAAGTATATCATTTTGTCACAGGAGACCACTAAACTTCATCAACTTATTCAAAATTCTTTTATGTGCCACAAAAGGGAAAAAAGCAAGATAAAAAGTAGCTGGTATGAACCCCCTGATGATAGACAGGCACACACCTGCCTTGCCTTTCCCCATTGCCAGTATCCATGTTGGCTCTGGAAGCAGAATGCAGACAAACACAACGCTTCAGGTATTGATTAAACAGACATTGAGAGTGTGCCCAAAAACTAAGTGCAACCAGGCAACTGTTTTAATGTGGGGAGTGTAAATACAAAACCACTGGAAAAGCTTTGGAAATTATTTTGTCCTTTTGGAAAGAGCCAGAGGCAGTATCCCGACAGACCTCCCAGAGAAAAGAGACCCAAGCCATCAGGCTGGTTTTTCTGTCTTTTCAAAGGGCCAGAAAGACCCTGGAGCTGCATCCTGCACGCCTCAGGCTGCGTAAACTGCAGGAACTTGGTTTCTGTCTAGATCACACTTCTGGAAAGGCATGTCTCGGGCTGATGATGCCAGTGCTGGCTGCAAGCACAGACAAAGCTGTGGCTGCCTAGAGCAGAGGACTAAGAGAGGTGGCAAAATGACAGCTCTCAGTGGGAGAGGCCCAGTGGGTTTCAAAAACTGCTGCTGCAGAATGTCAAAATCACCGGGCCATACGCTGACCATGTGCCTGGGGGTGTAGGGAGCTCCTTGACCTGCTTGCTGGGCAGGAAAAATGGGTCCTATCTGGATGCAATTTGCCCAACCTTTTCTTAGCATCTGTGAAAGGATGAAATAGATTGCTTGTTTCTCTCCACAGCCCAACAGTGATTCAGACCTGAGGGATCCAAAACCAGCCAGGTGTCCCCCAGGCAGAAATTACCCTGGAAGAAGCAGGTGTTTAATAGATGACCTTTGAAAGGTACCTTCCGACTCAAAGTACTCCACGATTCTGTGAATGATTAGCAATTTAAAGGTTCCTCCTGTCTCTGCAGCTCCCATAATTTACTAATACTTGCCCTCAGTAAGGTGCTTGACAAGAGTTTCCAATCCCCCTTGCCCTGTTCCGCATTTCAATATAATTCAAGTGTAGCCCAAACCTTGGGCAGGATCAACAGAGGGTGGGATAGCTGCATTTTATACCTCTGTCATGCCAAGGAGTTTATTGGAAAAGCACTAAAATCTCTTTCTGTCTTGCCTACACTAATAAAATAAACCTGGAACCAAGACTAGGTTAAAAAAAAAAATATTTATGGCAGAAATTTTTAGGGTCTGATTTTGAAAAGAGCAGTTAATAGGAACGTCAGATGCTGAGCCCTGTTACTGTCAGGTCTTTCTGTGGAGCTGTCTAGCCAGAGCATCCCAAAATTTGGTTGCCTCTCCAGATTCTAGAAGGGAACTATTAAAGTAGGTTTGAAAAATGTAGCCCTATAGGTAATTGATCTTGGAGGTTTATGCTCGGTGTGAGCATTTTAACAGACCTCAACAGTACATTGCAAGATAACAGGGAAAATTATGGGTCTTTAATTTTTGATCTAATCACACAGCTTTTATTTACATGATCCACTAGTTAACTTCACCATATCAAAGCTGACAGACTGTCCAAGTTACTTTAGTCCCTAATTACTGAAATGAAGCAAGCACCTCTGTTGAATGATGTGTATTTTTCCTGTCACCATAAAAGAGACCCCCCTCCTTGTGATTTAATCAGACCCATGTCCTTTCTGTAAATAACATTTAATCATCTTAGCCAACCTCATTTTTATAATGGCCCCTTTCACTGGGGCTCAGAAAGATACTAATCCACAATCACACACACACACACACACAGACAAAAAAAAAAAAAGGATTGTTTCTCAGGATCTTAAGAGATCCATGATCTTTTATTTACTAGGAATTATTTTCAAGATCAGATTAGGTGAGTCACAGAAGATTTTGGGGATTTTTTTTCCAAAGCCAATCCTTATGTGCAGCCAGTGGTTGATCTGATGAGTTGGTACCTGCTGGCAATAGCCTGGGATGGCAGGTCAATGACTTCGTAATGTGAACTGAACCATGAATTAGTGGGGAGCTACTAATCCTACAGCCAGGTGAGTTGGCAGCAGTTTCTCACAGGGACACCAAGATGATCAGGGGGATAGAGCACCTCTGCTATGAAGAAAGGCTGAGAGAGCTGGGAAGTGAGCCTACAGGAAAGATGGAGAGACACTATTTACAAGAGCCTGGAGTGACAGAACAAGGGGGCAGGTTGGAAGATAGGATATTGGGAAGAAATTCTTGTCTGTGGGGGTGGGGGAGGCCCTGGCCCAGGTTGCCCAGAGAAGCTGTGGCTGCCCCGTCCTTGGAAGTGTCCAAGGCCAGGTTGGACGGGGCTTGGAGCAACCTGGGATAGTGGAAGGTGTCCCTGCCCATGGGAGGGGGTTGGAACAGGATTATCTTTGGGGTCCCTCCAACCCAAGTCATTCCATGATTCTGTGATTCTTGGGGAATTATTACGAGGTAAAGAAAATCATTAGGAAACCTTGAAGTCTTAAAAACTCGAGTTGCTCGTTAAAAACTTCAGTCACATGCTTTCTCCAAAGCAACTATGTTTTGGTATTGCATAACTTCACCCAAATGCAAAACCAAGATTTATCTATATTTAATGTCTTGCCCGTTTGCTCTGTGGTGTTTGCCTCTGTACCCCCCAAGGGACAGTGCTGATTTGGGCTAACAGAAATCATCCATCAGATGCTTTTTCTCTTTTAAGTCCAATCAGAAAATCACCTGTACCTTTTAATAAGGGTTATTACATTCGCTGAGTGGTAGACAGATCTCTTTTTATTATTGTTTACAAATTTTACACACAGTAGTGTGGAGAGGTACAAATATAATCGACTTTTTAAGAGCTTTATCAATTCATATAAACCTTTAGTATTATGAAACAAATAAAATAAGAACCAGTTAATGTTCTTTTATGGCTCTAAAATGTATCATGGATGAAACTGCATTTAAATAATAAGAATTTCCTCTCAAAATACTTCGATTAGGTTTTGGCCATACAGCCAGAGTAAGATGGTTATAACATGAGCGACATGGCACAACACTATCTGGTTTCATCCACAGGGAGAAAAATAATCTTCGCTGTGACATAGCTATTCCAATAAAATGCATTTTTCTTTATGTGCTAACATGAAATGGAAAGCTATAATGAAAAAAAACCCAACATGAAAAGCTGTGAAGATCAAAGTGGGCATAGAAGGTATGTAAAGCTGATTTAAAAGATTAGGAGGGACAGAGAGCAGAAATGTTCCACAAATTCATGTAAACATTAACAGCAAAACCTGGAGACGAGAGACAGTATCTCTGTGTCTCAATGTTTGAAATGTAATTCAAAGGTCAGGGACCTCCATAAGAGATTTTTCCTTGAAAGAGGGTTTTCCTACATTTCCCTTTCACCAGAACATCCAGAGATGCTGTTTCCAGAACAAAGACAATTCAGAAGATGACTCAGATTAAAAATGTACATCAGGTAAATGTAAAATGCTCAGTAAGAAAAAAAAATATCAGGCTCTGGAGGTTTCCTCTCAGCCCAGAAGCCCTCAGAGGACTGGGCAAGAAGACCAGGTTGTGGTTACAAAAAATGGTGCCTGAAGCTTACAGGGAAGCATTTGCATCCCTCCCTACCACTGACCCACCAAATATCCCTTTCTGGAAAATGAGGTCACCGATCCAGAATAAAAGCTAAAAAGGGAAATGGGAAGAGCCAAGTTATTAACTTCATATATATTCAGACCTTGAAATAATTTTCCCTTGACATTTTTACAGCACATATCCCAACTTGTGTTTGGCTGCGTTTCTTAGATCAATACGGCTAAGGGAATCCGTTTCAGAGCCTCTTGTCATCAGGACCAGTTTTACCACACAATTCAAGAGCTGCAAAGCCAACCCTCACTCTGGAGCCCCAAAACACCAATGCTGCTCATGTGTCTCCCCAATTAGATGGGTTACTGAACCCCCAAACATATGCTGGAGCAGACCCAGCTATTCAAAAACACGTCTTTTAATATTAATTTTACAGATTCACAGACTGAGAGTCATAAAATATGCTGTATATTGCCATCTCTGATATTTTGGGACAGAGTGTTTCTTTAGAATTAGCACTTCTCCTCCAGACTCCACAGTGGGGTGTGAATATACATATATATACTATATAATATACATTATATAGTCAGACCTGAGTCAAACTGAGTCAAAAAGAAGCAAAAGGACATTCTTAAAAATGTCAGGGATTGGTGGATAGTGCAAGGACCCAATGCAGAGACTCCACAGATCCTGGGTCTTCCCTTAAATTATAATAGACTTGAAGTCAAAGGGAGCATCCTCACTTAGCTGGTTCAAGTGCCAGGGAATGGAAGAGCACTTAAAATTCTGAATTTCCTCAGTCCACTGGCAGATTTTGTACCACTAAAGGGGTCAGCACAAACTGGATACCTTGCTTTACACAACCGTAACATGCAGGAGTTTCATTCCTAGATCCATATTTGGATTTTGAAGACACTGTGGTATTAGCTTTGGTTAACAACTAGAAAAGTGGCTGAATCAAGAGCAGTAAGAGGCCCTTGTGTCCTCTGCATGTCTGCTCCTGGAAGGCCATCTTCATCAAACGTGCTCAGTTGTCAAATGAAGAAAACTTTTTTCTTAGTTCCACCTTTGCAAGTGTCTGTACCTTGTACCTGTAGCTTTGCACTTGTATGTAGTGGTGGAGACCTCTGTTCCCTGCTTTATAGCTACTCAAAAACCACATGAGAAGGAGCAACCATGAGTAAGGAAGCACCTTCTGCACAGATGAAGAGAAAGAGTTTGATTTATAGAATCATGGAATCGTTTACATTGGAAAAGACCTCCCGGTCATCGAGTCCAACCTGTGCCCGACCCCCACCTTGTCCCCCAACCCAGAGCACTGAGTGCCACATCCAAGTCATTCCCTGGACACCTCCAGGGATGGGGACTCCACCACTGCCCTGGGCAGCCCCTTCCAGTGCCTGACAGCCCTTCCCTGGGAGAAATTCCTCCTGATGTCCAACTAGAACCTCCCCTGGCACAACTTGAGGCTGTTTCCTCTCCTCCTGTCCCTCGTTCCCTGGGAGCAGACCCTGACACCCCCCCAGCTCCCCCATCCTGTCAGGGAGTTGCAGAGCCAGCAGGTCCCCCCTGAGCCTCCTTTTCTCCAGGCTGAGCCCCCCCAGCTCCCTCAGCCGCTCCTGCTGCTCCAGACCCTTCCCAGCTCCGTTCCCTTCCCTGCACACGCTCCAGCCCCTCAGGGTCTCTCTTGTCTGAGGGCCCAGAACTGCCCCAGCACTGGAGGTGCCTCAGCAGTGCCAGCACAGGGACAGGCACTGCCCTGGGCCTGCTGCCACACCATGGCTGGCACAGCCCCAGGGCCATTGGCCTCTTGGACCCCTGGGTACCCCTACTGCAAATATAAGAACCTGTTTTGTTGCCGCAATGGGCTTGTGATCGTGCAGGACTGCAGAGTTTCTTCAAGGACGTTTCACTGCAGGAGTACTAGGGTTTACACATCTTGCGTACTTCTCATCCCAAACAAGAGAGGGCACAGTCACCCATCCATACCTACAGACACCTGCGAGGCTCCTGCAGACACCTTGCCTCCTCAGAAGTCGCCCCTGAGCTGCTTTCCTGACTCTGCTTCTCATGATTAGATCTACAAAGCTTCCAAAAGTTGCGCTGACATAGCAATAATCTGGAAATATCCCTCTGGAGGCGCCTATTGATTGTCGCTGTGGGTGGATTGTATGAGGGATCTATCTTAATTACCAGAAACTATCTCCTTGGAATGGCCAGCGATGTAGCAAAAATGATGCAAAAGGAGATCCATTATTCTCAGGGAAAGGTCAATCCAATAGGATGTATGTTTGCATTCAGGTCAAGTGATGGCTAGTCCATCACCACGCTCCATTCTCACTGCCCTGTCAGCTCTGTAATGGCTTCACCTCTCCTCCGTTCTTCTCACCTCCCTCTCCCCGGTGCCAGACTGATAACACGAATTAGGGCAGCTGGAGGTAACAGGGCACAGCTGTATTATCACAGATGATAAACAGTGTCAAAGGCAATTATGGGAGCTGCAGGGAGAAAAGGGAAGTTTCAAACCCATCCTTTGCTTTCTGGGCTGTGGGAAAGGAATACCTGACCCGTCATGAGAGCAAAGAAGGGGAGGTGGAAGCAGGAAGTCGTCTTTGCTGCCTCTTCCTTTATGAAGCAGTTTCTCCCCTTTCAGAGGATCTGTGATGTGCTGGAAACACTGCTCTGAATAAGAGTCATGGAGGAGGACAGGGAAAGGTGGGTGGGAGGAACCTCACACATGATTTGAAAAGGAGATGGATGTGGATGGAGACACAAAGGTATCCACAATGGTCATAATTAACTCTGGCCACCACATGTAAAAAAGACATGGCAGATATTAATGTCTGGTAGAGATATTTGTCAAAGGTTTGCTGCTCCAGGACCATGGATAGGGAGTTCTGAAGAGTGTTCCAAACGTCCTAGGATTCACAGAACCCTGGGATCGTTTAGGCTGGAAAAGACCTCAAAGTCCAGCCATTCTCCAGCACAGCCAAGGCCATTCCTAACCCACATCCCCTGGTGCCATATCCACGTGGCTTTTAAACCCCTTCAGGTATGGGGACTCCACCACTGCCCTGTGCAGCCTGTGCCAGGGCTGGACAACTCTTTCAGTGAAGATATTTTCCCTAATATCCAAACTAAACCTCCTCTGGGTGTCCTCCATCTGGTGGTGTGACTGATTCAGCTGCCGCCCACAATAAATTCATTATTATAAATAAAAGAAGCACATGAATTGACTGGATTTGGGTGTTTTTTTTCCACAGAAAAGGCCAATGTCTCTCATTAGATCTCCCATCCGTGGATGCTTTTAAGCCTTCTCTAGCTGGAACCAAAATAGATTTACAAAATGGAAAGCAGTGACTGTATTTACTGTGGGGCTGCAGGTGGTTTGGCTGCTCCAGGTCCTAAAGGGAAATATCAAAAAATACAGATTCATTCATGTGGAAACAGAAGTAGGATTGACTAAATTTCCACATTTCTCAGGGCAAAGATAACATTTTAGGTAGGAGAGGAAAAGCCAGTGAAGTGAGATAAACCCCGCCTTCCTCTGAAGCCACCTTTGAGTTCCTTACTTGGAATGGACAAAACCCCAGGTATATCTTCAGAGTCCCCTCTGCCTTTTTTTACCTTCCCCACCTGCTATTGTTATTTCATTAAACAAACAAACAAACAAACAAACAACAACAACAACAACACTACC
>VXAY01002792.1:197052-225949 GCA_013399855.1 Oxyruncus cristatus
CCCCAAAAAAACAGAAAACCACCCAACCCCCCAAAAAACCACCTCAGTCTAGAGTTCAAGGGCAAAAAGGCATTGCAAAACTCTGTCCTTCATGGGAACTTTGAATCACAGAATGGTTTGGGTTGGAAGGGACTTTAAACATCATCATGTTCCAACCCACAACCCACCTTCCACTATCCCAGGTTGCTCCAAGCCCCGTCCAGCCTGGCCCTGAACACTTCCAGGGACTGGACATCCACAGATTCTCTGGGTAACCTGTTCTTTCCGCACTCTGCTTCCCAACCCTTCCCATCACAGCCCTTGTGAACTTTTTGCTAACCAGCACAGAAACTCTTTCTAGGTAACTGGAGCGGGTGTTCTGCAACACTCTTAATGATGGCCTCATCTGGAATTGCTTTATTAATATTTATTAAGTGATCACTAGCTGCAGGTACATTCTTTAATAACTTATTTATAAAGCATGCTATAAAACCCATTAAAAATACATTCTTTAACAGATAACGCCATAACAAGATGCTGTAAAGCAAACTATAAAACGTAAATGACGGCTGTACCTGAGCTGAAAACACACTGGAGGCTAGGAAAAGGGGGGAGAGAGGAGAGGAAGCTGTACCCAGTGTGCCTGAAAACAAGCAGCACCCTTTGGAGGAGTGCAGGATTCAATTAGGTAACATTTAAAAGGATGAATACAGAGCACTGGACTGTTTTGACCCATGGCTATGGGCAAGTGGAAGGCAACATGCAGTTGCTGCAAAAATATTCCCAGGCAGCGTGAGAAAGAGCTCCTGCTGTTGCTTGTGGGTGGGGAGATGGGATCCTCTGGATGCCTGCAGCCCTCCAGCCCCCAGCCCATCTCTCTCAGCACCTCTGCACCCTCTGCTCTTTGGATACTCCTTACCTTCCCTTCTTACCTCTTCTCTTTACTCTTCTGCTTCCTCTCTTGCCTGTTTATACCCCCTTTCCCTCTCTTTGCCTTCCTACATCTTTTTCCCCATTCTTTACATGCTGTCAATGCTATCATTAGAATTTCCTTGCAATATAGAGGATTTAAATGCTTCTGAACATGGGGGTCCCTGCCCTCAGCTCCTAGGGGTTCTGGAGAAGGATTATGGATAATGGAGCTACCATCACCCTTTCCAAACCCATCTGCAAGGCAGGTTTGGTCCTCTGTGCTCCTGCCCATCCATGGTCCCATCCTCACCTCCATGTGGGGACTAGGAAAACAGCCCCAGCACTGTGCCAGCTTTCCTTCAACCAGCTCTTCACTGATTTCCTCATTCCAGACCAAGGAAATGTCAGGTTTTTTATCCCTAGGTAAACCTATCAGGTTGGGATTTCCACCTGAGCTGACCACTGCAGTTCCCATCAGAGCGAAAAAGGCAGAAAAATGCAAAACCAGCATATCCCAGCGTTGTTTTACAGGAGTTGAAAGCCAGTAAATCCTGCCCACCAGAAGGTCCAACCCTCTGCTCCCTACTTTCATTACCCTTCCAGGGTCATCTGCTGCTCAACACTTGGTCTTACCAGGTTCAGTTCTCCTTATGCTCTTCGATGTCCCACTGAGAGAGAGAGAAAAGTTGCAAATTAGTAACCACATTCACTTGTTAATTAATTCTTTAGGACAAAGGGGAACAGTTGAGGAGAACAGAAACAGTCATTTTTTACTTGGCTATGCAGAATAATTGTGAACAACCTTATGTTTGCATGTATATTCCTAAAACTGCAATGATTTTGGACGTGTCCATAAAGAGAAATTGGAAATGGCAGGCAACCTGCCCACCCCTGGCTCAGCCCAGATTTGCAGCTCTGAGGGGTTCTCAGGAGATCTAGAAGCTTAAAAATGGAGGCAGAAAGTATTTGCTGAGAAATTTTAAGAAAACAATTAAAAAAAAGCCACACGATTTATTGCCAGACAGAACCTGGAGCTGCTCTGGCCAAGACGTTATCTACCCCCTATTTTTTTTTTTTTTTTCCCTCTGCTATTTTCACCTAGGATTCCAAGGACTTTCCATTTTTTGTGAAGTCAGCCTTGATTCTGGACCACTTGGTCTCTTCATTTCCTCCTCACAGAAGCGTTTAAACCTCTCTCCCAGCCTTTTCCCCTTCCCTCTCCCCCCTCCTCCTGCGGCAAGCTAAAATGGCAAGACTAATTTCATTTCTTTTCCTTTAGTTTGTCTATCTGTGACAACCCTTTTTATGCATTTAATTCATTCTCAATTTCTCATAATCAGGAGAAAGGTGTCCCCTAAGGTTAGGAGTGAGCTTGTCAAAAAGGCAGTGTAAATTTGCAGAGGTAATCACCAGTCTATCTCCTTTCCCCACTGTCCGTGGAACTATTAACTAATATCACTGTCTAATCTTTTTTGTACTTATTTATTTTGCAGCGAGAAACTAGTGTTATAAACACCCCTACTGTCAAAACTTGTCATCCTCATTACCTCAAGGCGGGTTCCATCTCAGTTATTCTAATTTCATAGTTTCTCGAATTTACAGCCGCTGGAAATTGAGTACAAAATCCATTATCATTTGTATATTTTAATTATGCAAATGAGGCAGCTCAGCTGCTCTGGCCGGGACCTGCAGGGATGCCTAACTTCAGTCTGGGTGATTACAATTTATCCAGTCGAGTCACTTTAATTGTAACAAGCTAATTACATTGTTCCATTTGGCTTTAACAAAAGAAAAGGAGACGGAAGATGCTTAATGGCAAAAGGCCCGTGTTGTGCCGCCTCTCCCCTGTGAGAAGGGAGAGAGGTGAGCTGTGTCCCCACACACACACACAGAGGGGACAGGGAGGTTTGGGCAGGGTGGTGTCTGCCCCAGGAGGGAGGGCAGGGGGAGGTGAACACCAGCCCAGGAGAAATTTGTGAGGAGATACTTGGCTGTGCTCGGCCATTCCCGTCTCGGCTCAAAGCAAATCATCCCCGACACCTGAAGGATGCCCAGTGGGGTGAGCAGCACTGCACCCCTGCCTCCATCACCCCAGCCATCCCCGAGCACCCTCCAAAAGGGAATTGAACAAAGACACATCTCAGCCTCAGTTAAAGTCTCAAGGACTCTTGGTCCCTAGGTATATCAACTCTTTATCTCCATTGTAAGAAATATGATCTGCATTTATAGGCATTTCATTCAGGTACAAAAGGAAAAAAAAAAAAAAGGAAAAAAAGAAATCTTACCACCTCCAGCAGCCCAGACCAGCAATTACTTTCTCAGACTCACAATAAATGCTCAGCACCTAAATTAAATACCCACGAGAGATGTAATATGGCTGCCCACACCTTCACAGAGGCTGTTAATAAATAATTACTTCTCTTGCACTGGCCATCTGAGGATCTCAAAACCTTTTGTAAGTATTAATGAATGAAGCCTCGGTGTGAGAGAAGGCAGAAGCATATTCTCATCAGCTCTCTATAAATGGGGAACGAAGGTGCAGCGAGGCAAAGCAGCTGTCGGGTTTTCAAGGGAAGAGCTGGATTTAGTCCATCCAACTCACAGGCACTTGTTCAGCCAGACACCTCCCGCTCCTCAGTTATATCCTTGAAGATCATCCTGTAGATCAGATCCCATCCCCAATCCACACAGCTCTTCCAAGCGTGTTCCACAGTCTCCTGTTATGACAGTGGACATCAGTTTTCTCCAATCCTCCCTCCCCAGGGGTGGAAGGACCACTCATCAGCTCCTGAACATGGCAGAGATGTTTCAGCTCAGGGCTTGCCTGGGGTCTTGTGTGAAGAAGGTATCTTGCAAGGGAAGGAGAGGAGAACCGTGTGTGGGTGCCAATCCCTGCCTAGATGCTGGGGAAGTATCTTCATTTTTCACAGCCCAGTATAAGCTGGGTGGCTGTATCAGAGAAGACAAATTTGAGGACAGCAGCTCAACCAATGGGCAAAAATCTGCATGTATGTGGGATCTGAAATTCCTTTATGAAAAATGATCATGTTTCTCTCAAAGCCACCACAAGTAGAGAGTTAGCACATGACCTCAGTCCTTGCCAGCAGAGCCACTCCAACCTTGCAGTTGGAGCCACCCGGTCCAGTGGAAGGTGCCCCTGACGATGGCAGGGGCTTGGACTTTTAAAGGTCTCTTCCAACCCAAATCATTCTGGGATTCTACCTGCTGTGCTGCCCACATGTGGTGGTGGAGCTCCATGTCCTTCTTCCTGGTCCTCATGGCCACTGTGCCTCAGGACTGCTGGCTCTAATAATGGGCACCACAGTGAGACCTCCAGTTTCTACTGTAAAACCCACAAAAGGATCATGACCCTTCTGATGTTGGCACACTACCTGCCCTTCAAAAAACACCCCCCATCTTCCAAATATCTGCCTCATGGCTCTGGGATTAACTGGGGAAGAGAACAATCATTCCTTGGCAGAGAAGAGATGAAAGAGCCACATAGATCTTTTCCCCCTCTAGTTGCTAGGGATGTGCATGATTATTGTTATTGTTATTTCCTTTGATACACAGCATTCAATTAATTTCCTTCGACACACGTTTATGGCGCTCCAAGGAGCGTTCCAGGAGCTCTGCTTTTCCAGCACATCCAGGTAGCCAGCATCCTTTGTGTCAGTTTGGCTACTTTGGAGGGGCAGAGGAGAGGAAAGGGGGATGATCCTTCTCAAAGAAACACTTGCCCTTGGCCACGTGCACAGATGCTGAGGAGAGGGAAGCCTGGGCACAGCTCATGTTATACCCAAGTGAGTGTTCGAGGAGTCCTGTTCAATACAGCAGCAGCAACCACCATCTTGCTGCATTCCCTTGTCAGCCACCAAACCATGGCAGGGAAAGGAAATTGAACCCATTAAACATGCACACAGATGCCTCTGTGCCATTGCCCCCCCTCAGGAGGAGAGGAAGGAGCCTCTATTATTTTTTTTTTTTTTCCTATTGTGCCTTTACCAAATGCAGTCATTTAATCATTAAAAACAGGAGGGAGGGGGGCAGGGGCAGGAAAACATGATGAAGGGGTGGCAGCAGCTACTGTAACATCCAAGTGAGTCTCCAGGAAGGAAGCATCACTCTGGCTGTCACTCTTGTACAATACAAGGTACTGCTGATGGCCATGTGCCTCCCTCCCACTCCCCAAGGAGCTCCCCAACCTCCCTGTACTCAGGGGATCCCTCCCTCCTCCAATGCCCCATGTTTAGGGGGCCCTGCCAGGTCTCTGGACAACCTGCTTAGGGCTCAGCAGCTCTTTCAGTTGGAGCCCCTCTGCTCTGGAGCCAGGCTGGGAGAGCTGAGGGTATTCAGCCTGGAAAAGAAAAGGCTCTAGGGGGACCTTAGAGCCTCTTCCAGTGCCTAAAGGGGCTCCAGGAGAGCAGAGAGGGACTTTTGACAAGGGCCTGTAGCAATAGGACAAGGGGAAAGGGTTTTAAAGTAAGAGAGGAAAGATTCAGACTAGATATAAGAAGAGATGTTTTGCACTGAGGGTGGTAAAGCACTGGCAGAGGTTGCCCGGGGTGGTGGTTGCTCTTTTCCTGGAAAGATTCAAGGCCAGGTTGGATGGGGCTCCAAGCAACCTGATCTGCGGGGAGGTGTTCCTGCTCATTGCATCGCAGTTGGACTAGATGGCCTTCAAAAGTGTCTTCCAACCCAAACCATCCTGTGATTCTGTGATCTCCTCCACGACTCAGCTCTTCAGGAGCAGCATCACCTCTCCCTAGCCAGCTGATACTGCTTAGGCAGCCTGGGGACGCCAGTGCTCCGGCGTTAGCCAGCTGATACTGCTTAGGCAGCCTGGGGACTCCAGTGCTCTGGCGTTGATGATCCATGGGACTTCTACGTGGCTCTGGCTCCACGGTCACAGCAATCGCAGCAATGGTGGAGACCTGCTGATGGTCCTCCTGGCTGAAGTGGGCTGAGGAAGAGCTGCCAACCCTTTACATACACCAGTGACAGTCCCAAACTGCTCTATCAGCCCCCGTGAGATGAGCTGACCAGCATGAAGGCTGAAGCCCTAACCTGGTGCAGAGGTAAGAACGTGGGAACAGGCTTTACTGGGCTGGGCCAAACGCCTCGCCCGGAGTCCTGTCACAAACTGTGGCCATAAAAACCTGCCAAGAGAGAGGCATGAACACCTCCACCAATGGCTCTCCTACTCCCCAGTTATTTCCTGAGCCCCAGGATGTGCCAGACATAACTCCTCTGCCCTGTTGTAGCACTCCATGGAAGTTTCATCATTTTACAGTCCCCTACGGAGCACTCCATAGGGGAGATGTTGCACAATAGACTGGTGAAGATTTAGCACCAGCCTATTAAGGAACAATTGGCTTCTCACACATAGAAGACAATAAAGTGAACAGAAAGACCTGAAGATACAAAGCATACAAGTGTGAGGAACCATGGGATAGCACCAAACAGTTAGCAGGGTATGTAATGTGTAACCTCTTACCATTAATGACATACACTTCCAACTCAAACAGGAATGAGGCCTGTCCTACCTCAAATCTTTAACCCAGCAAGCCTTTGTTCAATGCACACAAGCCCAAGCATGGGGATAATACAGTTTGTGCATTGTGTACATGTATAGGTAATAATATAGGGAAGCTTAGGTACGTGCCAAAAGGGCAGTGTGGGGTACCTATGGCACACAATGATGGAGAGCAAACCCGGAGGAGAGCAAACCCGGGGAAGAGCAAAGAGAATTATCCTGCTAAGTGTCGCCAGTTCTGCGATCTACAGTTGCAGGAGGAAAGCTGCAACCATCTGCCTGTGCTTCTGTATGTGCTTTCCCTTCCCTTTCACTTTCCTGATTTTCTACACAATCTTCAGGCCTTTGCCAACACAAACTAAACATCACCAATTAACAGAGCACAGTGTGACAAAGGTTAAAGATAAAGGCAACACTTCTGACATTTTTCCACCTCCACCAACAGACAGGTGGAGCATCTTCAAGTCACACCGGATCTAGTGAGATGACAGCACTTTAGGTACTGAAAACATCAATGCACAGAGTTGATGCTCATCTTAAAAACCCAACCATGCCCCATGTTATAGGTAGGACCATAGAATTGCTTAGGTTGGAAAAGCCCTCTAAGATCATCGAACGCAACCACTAACCCATATCACCAAGTGCCACATCCACAGGGTTTTTAAATCCCTCCAGGGATGGGGACTCCACCATTGCCCTGGGCAGCTGTGCCAGGGCTGGACAACTCTTTTGCTGAAGAAACTTTTCCTTTTGTTCAACCTAAGCCGACCCTGAGGCAACTTGAGGCCGTTTCCTCTCCTCCTGTCCCTTGTTCCCTGGGAGCAGAGCCTGATTTCTCTCTGGGTCCCCTCTCCTGACAGGGAGTTGCAGAGCCAGCAGGTCCCCCCTGAGCCTCCTTTTCTCCAGGATGAGCCCCCCCAGCTCCCTCAGCCGCTCCTGCTGCTCCAGCCCCTTCCCAGCTCCGTTCCCTTCCCTGCACACGCTCCAGCCCCTCAGGGTCTCTCTTGTCTGAGGGGCCCAGAACTGCCCCAGCACTGGAGGTGCCTCAGCAGTGCCAGCACAGGGGAAGATGAAGGTCTCTATAGCTGTGTGCCTGTACAGAGCTCTCTGGCATCCAGATGAAACACCACTCAAAGAGTTTACTGAAACCTCTATCCAGTGTTAACACAATAACCCCTCCTATGGCTTTTTAATGTTTGCCATTTCACAGAGTACTATCATAGGAGGTATATTTAGCTCTATATCTCTAATGGTGGAAGAATAAAATGCCTGGAGAAATAAATAATAATAAGTTCTTTTATAGCTTCTTATACTGTCAGATCTCAGATTAATTGAAATTATATGCTTTATGCCTGTTCATCCTCCAGACAGAGATTAAAATGGGACATGAGCATTTGTAGCTACGTAGATGAGAATACAAGGTGGGATTTTTCTGACAGTCTTTGGGCATCACTTTGTTTAGAATTGCAAGGCCTGAACCGAGCCCCTGAAGATGAATAAGGCCATTGGGATCTACATCACATTCCTCTTCCATAAGACAAGTCCATAGCACTTATGTGTCTTACCAAAGGAAAATTTCTCAAGCTTTGCAACGTTCAGTGGAGTTTCTCCTAAGTTTTTTTAGGGTAAAGAGATTTAAGGGCCTAAAGCCTATTACAGGCTAATAGGAATTGTGTTTCTAAATCCACTAGAGTGTGGCAAACAGATGTCCCAAAGCGGGGAACAAATTTTTGGCCTTGCCAGAAGTGCCACCATGAGGATGGCTGATGAAAGGCCATCACCTTCAGCCACAGAGAGGTTTGAGCTGGAGGGACGCAAGGGAGGATGGACCACTAGCATTAAAGGGAAGTAGAACGGGACAGATTTGTGTCCCAGATAGAGCAGAAAGAGTTTCTTTAAAGACCTAATAACAAAATGGCACCACTGGAAGGCAACCAAGACTACTAGAATGCTCACGGTGGATTTGAGTGACTGCTTCAGACACAAGAAAGACCCAGCCCAAAATCTCAGGAAGAAAGCATTTCATTTTTCGGGTGGAGCTGGCAGACTTTGGATTATCTTCTCTCAGTTTTCATTTCAACTGCTTCCCTTTCATTTCAGAAGAGTATGCAAAGACACAAACCAAACTAGAAATTTTATTTTGGTTCAAATATGGGAAAAAAGGAAACATGCTCCTTCTAGTAAACATAAGACAACACTTTGTTCAGCTCTTCAGCAGACAAGATATCCACTCAGCTGGTATTATTTCACAAGTACCACCTGTAGATTAAAGAGAATGGGAACATGGAACAGATCCTCTGGCCCAGGCTTTTTTTATTACTTCAGATAGCAGAAAACACAAATCCCAGTAATGGCCTCTGGCTGTAGTTGCATAAAGTTTGTTAAAAATATCAGTGACACTTGTATCTCATATTCCAGATTTCCTCCTTTGAAAATTCTGCCCCTTTCCATGTTTAAATTTTTGTCTTTCAGGAGATAAAGGGATGGGAAAACAGTTTCCTGGATAATATGGACAAAAATGATTGCCAGACTTCTGGGTTAGTTTTTAAAATTTCCCAATAACAGAGGTCTGAGACATAACTTTTTACTTTTCATTTAGGTTTGGTAACAAGTTTCAGTCCTGCAGAATGAAAAATGTACTTTGGGATTATTATTACAGCAATAATGACCTTTTATGCATGCTGTAATCATTTTATTACGTAGCCTTACAGTAATCTGTACTCATAAAGTCTCAGGATTCTTCTCTTAATGTCTTCTCTATTAATTGCTGTTTTCATCAAAAGTTAAATTGCTGTGGTCAATAATTTAAATTCCATTAACATTTAAAAAAAAAAAATGGTATGCAAGGAAGTATTGAAAGTTCGAAGAGACACATTTTCCCAGAATCTTTGTGTTCTATCATTTTATTCTAAGAAAAATTCTTCTGGCTAATTTATCTCACCCAGATGAACCAAAGAACTGCAATAGCAGCTCCCACCTACAACATATTTTGCACTGTGGTCATGCTAATGTGTTTGAGTACCAGCTCGATGGCTGATGTCAGCGTAGCATCATCCATGAATTCCAGCAGCTGCTCGTGTGAACGTCACACAGAAAACAGGCACTTCACGTAATTAAACAGCCAAGTAGGCAAACCCAGACAAAAGAGCCATAAGTTGTCAACAGTCAGCTTGTAAGGCTATATATCATGGCTGATATATAGCTTGCCTGATGCTGTTGCCGTCAGCAGAAAAAAAAATAAAATAAAATTAAGTTGTATTTCTTTTGTGGAATGTTTTGGGGGGAGTAAGAGAGGGAGAGAGAAGCATTTAAACTTCTTGTTTGTTGCTGCTAATGATGATAACAAGGATAGATCATCTGTTATGAAATTGGCAGCCTTACTCTTTCTCCCCAGCCTCATTTTTATACCTCGCCATGGGATCTCCTCTCGAGGGGCTCATGCAGGGTGGACTCAGAGGATTTACACACAGGTTATGATGCCAGGGAGCACAGGGGTACCCCAGCCCTGAATGACTGCAGCAGTACCACCCACTCTCCTCCCTGAATTTTTGCCAGTCACAGGAAACAGAACAGGACTGCACCAGATAATTTTTGTTTAAACGAATGCTGTTCCTGAGGAAAAGGAAAAACCCTGCAGAGCAGCGCAAGCGCAGCAGAAACTCCTTCCACAGGACCAGGCCCACCACACAATAGATGGAGGGACATAAATAATTGAAGAGAATAATTTTGTAATGCTCTGACCCCTGAGCATTGCACATCAGTCATGCAGATACCATCTCTCCCCGACCCAGCCTGCCGACTCCTCCACTTCGCTGTACGCACCATTAATGACCTTTCCTGAGAATTAACTGATACTAACACATCAACTGCAGACCTGCTGCATTTTTAAAAAGCACTGGCGTAGTTTTGCTTCTCAGGCCACACAGGTTAGTTTTGTAAAAACAATTATCATGATTTAAACAGCTGGTTATGGAAAAATCTATTGAGCTGCCACGTAGCATTTTCCACCCTGTTCATGGAAAAGCATTAGAGGATTGTCAAAAAAAGAAGAGTGGGATCCTGTTAATTATGGCAAGTGTGTTGGCAGGTCCTGAGCTGAAGAGACTCAAAGATAGTGGGAAATATACATTTGGGGGGTTTTTTTGAGCTTTGTCACGATCAGTGTGTTGCACTTGAGTGGACATATCAACCAAGAGGTGAAAGGATGGGGAGGTGGATGGGTGAGTGGAGGAATCTCCCAGTCCCTCCCAGCCAAAACTTTTTCTAGCAGCAGCATTTGGGATGGGCTGCAGGGCAGGAGCACAGAGCAAAAAGATGCTCTCGGCCCCAAAAGGAACATGGTCAAGCCTAAATATAAAACCTAAAGTCCTGAGCGAAAATAAAACAGAACAACTCCACTCACTCTCTGGCTTAGAAACTCAGATCACCATAAATGGATGAGACATTTCCAGCATTTGTGTGTTTCCTGGTCATCCCAAAGGCTTTCCCCCTTCAAGATTTATTTACACACAGGAATGTAAGTGACCACGTTAACAGCAGCATGGGTAGATATTTCTATTGCGTGCTCCATGCCCGGTCCCTCGGCTCTTTATCAGCATTAGCTAAATAGACCTCACTGTGTAATCGGTTTTGTACCGATTTTTCTGGTAGGGAAGCCAAGGCAGTGATGGTTAAGTAATTTATCCAAGATCACATCCTCGTGGGCAGCAGAATGAGCGTTCCTCTTGCACTGAGAGGTCCCAGTGAGATTCAGGCGTCCACCAGGACAGTTTCTGCAGGGGGGCTACAAAAGCACCTGAGAAAAAGCCACAGTGTTGTTAACAGGGAAAGGAAAACAAATAGCAACCCCCCCCCCCAAGGTAATTTCTACTTTTGAGAGAGAAATCATAGTAGTGACACCTGCACTACTCACAGACCTGGGGAAGAGAAAGCCCATGCTGCAGGAGCACCCATCCTTTCAGAAAGGTTCTGTCAAAACAGAGGGATGCTGAGACATAAAAGTAAAAGCTATGACCTCCCACACCTGACAACACTGACAGACAGACAGACTGGAAGACAAGCAGATAGATCCACCTAAAAGCCTTACTCTCTGGGTAACTGATTTATGTTACCCATCCTGTTAGAACCAATAACATGTTCATTTTACAGGACAAAATTCTGGTGTAAGAAACAGGTTGTTTTCATTATGCATGCTAATATTAATCTCCTAATATATTTGTCAAATATAAGGAGAACAAGAAGATGTTGAAGTTATTTTGCTCTCAGGAATTAGGGGGTGAGATGGGTTCCAATTATTATCCTTTGTGGGTAGTTCAGAGTCTCCTCTTGCAAGAGACTATAAAAGGACAATTATCTGGATGTTACTTCCAAGAGTAACAAATCATTGCAGTAACAGCTTAGAGAATGGTTCCTTGAATGGGCAATGGCCAAAATGTTGTCACTCATCCTGTGGATCTAAGGAGAGACACCCACTTTGATGAAACACAGGGAAAGACCATTGCAAGTTGGTGTCCATGGGTTTCTGTACAGTACAGGGAAGTGGAGACATTTTTGAAGAAAAGCTTCTGTCAGAGGACTGTCAGACACACACTGGTTTTACTTCTCCACACCCAACCGTACACCATGGTTCAGTGTTCAGGGAGGGGATGCAGCTGAGCAGGACAGCACAGGCAGGCTGGACACTGAGGAAGAAGCAGAAAAACCTGAAATGTATCACTTCCGAGATGTAAGAAAATGATGGAGATCTTAATGCAGTCTAGGTGAAGGCACTAGAGAATCTCCATTGCAGATGTATGTGGTAGAACATAAATTAGACCTTTAATTTTACAGTTTAGTAAGTGCTTTAAAACCTCAATAAGGTGACAGAACCTGAACAAAATTTGGAGGGAAGAATGGCCACAGATGTAGAGCTGTGATCTTAAATATAACTGGGGTTTTCCAGAGACAGAAAGTGTCACTTGTGTTTAGCATATTCCTTAGATAACAGACCTAACTTTTAGAAAAGGGAATGAAAAAGGTGTCACTTATCCTTGCTTCAGAGAGGGATTAACTGGATTAGTGAAGCTGGAGAAATAGGGGCTTAAAAAGAAAATTGTGAGGTGCTTACCTGTAGGGGAAATAAGAGTCTCCAGTGACAGAAGAAGTGCTGGATGGGGGATAGTTTGTTAGTGGGGCTTCTCAGCGATTGCTTTTTTTTCAGTAGTCATGTTTAAGATGTCTGTGAGTGACCTTGGAACAAAAAGTAGACATTTTCCACTGATGTTTTCTGAAAATCTGAAAGACATCAATTTGTGGAGGACTGACGTGCCTTGCGGGAGAAGCCAGGTGACCTTGAGAACTGGATTAACAGACACGGAGTGGCAGAGGTGGCAGACAAGTTGGAAATTCCAGGCATCTCCTGGGACTGACTGAGAAGTAAAACCTCAGCGCACTCATGACTCTATTCATCAACGCTGAAGCGAGTGGAAAGCAACAGGCAAATTCTTGGTGGTTGGAATCTTCAAGAGCTTTTTACTTGCTTGAAGCCTCATCTGAGGCCCCAAGCAACACACACCGTATTTCTCCCTCTTTTGTTCTTTTTTTTAATGTACTGAAAGCATCCCTTTTTGAGGCATGGGATAATGCAAAACATCTTTGATATACTGTACGTAAGTGTCAAAGAAAGGAAAGTTTCCCCTAGTTCTGGCTATGTTTCATAAGAAATGTTGCATACTAATCATAATTTATCATCATCTTCATATATTCTTATATAAGTAATACAAATCACCACAGCCAATTAATCAATCTGTAATTAGGAACTGACACGAACATTTACTACCATCAGGCATAATTTATATGATTACAGATGATTAAATAAAATGTAATTGAGTGAACAGGCAATTTGTTAAGCACATGTAAATTCAGCCATACAACCTCAGGCTGTGATCTTGTCAGATCTCAACAGCTAAACAGGGTCAGGGTGGGTCAGTGTTTCGATGAGAAAGCCCAAGGGAGAAGGCCGGGTGCTGAAGGAAGGGGTGGTGGTTAATAGGTAGCGCTCTCCTTGCTCCTTGTGTTGGAAGTGCAGTGTCTTTAGCACGTTATGGGAGAGATGGACGTAAGTTATTAAAAGTGCTGCCTGAGCAGTTCTTGAGAGAGGTGGGAATTTGTCTCCTGGACTTGGGTTAATTTAATTTCGAGTGGAGCACACATCTGGCCAGTCACCGTGAGGAGACAGTAAACCATGGCACGCTGACACTTGCTGCTCCTCAGCAGAGCCAGGAGACATGTCACTCCGGTGATTTAGCCTGCCTAGCTCAGATACCTCCATCTTCATTATTTAGGGAAGGGGGAGTCTTCTTAAAATAGGCACATAAATTCCTCTTCTGCCAAGTGGAGGTGCTTTTGAAAGCCAACCAAGCCAGAAAATGTCGGCCTAACCTGGGTGCTCAATCTCGTGCAAAGACATCTATGTCCTTCCATTTGACTGGGTGGAGAATCTGGTCCCATACATCAGGACAACCACTGCACTGAAATGCAGGCATAAACTGGGTCTTGGTCCCAGATGTTTCTGCAGACCCTCGAGGTAGAACAAAGGCTGTGAACCAGACAAGGGCTGCCAGGCCCATGAACAGGGAAATGAGAGTTTGTTCTTAGTGCTCCATCCAAAAAACAGCTGACATAAGTAGACAGTCCCATGGGAAATGCTAAAAGTAACACTGGGAAAGTGTTTTTCTTTTTTTCTTTTGTATTTTTTATAGCACCAGGACCAAATCCAACTAAGTGAATGATTTCTTGAAAAGTTCAGCATGTTTCCAAATTGGTTTTGGTCACCCAGCCAGAGAAATGCAAGAGGTTTTCTTTAATTATTTCACAAAAATAAACTTGACTTATTAGGATCAATTCCATTTCTGTAGTCTTAAACAACAATATTTTTGCTTCCTCTGTTTTTAGTTTCTGCATGGCTTATGCCAAGGCATCTAATTTTAAATAATTAAAACCATTTGTTTTAACACAGAGCAGCAATTTCTGCAGTGCTGTGCCTGTTTATTTTTTGTCTGTTTTCCTCAAGTCCAGTGTCACTCCTAGTGGGAACTGGAGCAGACATCCCACAGATCAGAGGCATGAATGAAATCGCTCACGGAAGGCAAGCAGACAGGCCAACTGGAGCTATAACAAAATGATCTTTGATTATTAAATGGATACTTACATAGATGGATAACCAGATGTGTTTGACAGTGGACATAAAAAGCATGTGAGGCAGTACCTCAGGATTAGAGCAGAAAGTAACACAAGCTTTCTTCTCTGAAACAATTAATGAAATCACTTTCTGGACATTAAGAGCCTTGCATGTTCAACGTTATACATTGGGCCTGCACAACCAATTTGGGTCAGAATGATGTTTAAACTCTTAAGTGGTACCACTAATCTCCATTAATCTGACTTCAAAGATGAGACATAATGCTCAGTACAAGAGACTAAGAGTTGTTAATGCATGTTCCTCAGCTGGAGCACTAATACAGGACTCCTGCAGAAAGATCAGGGTCTTCCAGGCTTGGGTGTGAGGGTCAAAAATAAACATCTATTTAGGGATGTCCCCAGAAGTGGTTTATTCTTTAAGGGTTCATTTCATCCAGTGGTGTCCTCTGCCACTGTGGGTGCAAGGATTACCATGAGGTTGTCCTGTCATTTGGGTTATTTTGTTTCCCCCCAAAAAATAACAAGGGTTGGCATTTCTTGTGGAGACTTTTTGTTGAGCTGCTGGTCTCATTTAATGAGGAAGAGTTAGGAAAGCAAGTCATGAATTTACCCCAAAGCATGTGGGATGGAGAAAACAAGGTTGGTCAACAAAGATTTAATCTCAGTCCCATCATTATCAATCAGAAATGACCAGAGAAGCCGAAGAAATGACACTGGACTGAAGCACCTAACTGCAAAGAAAATCTCTGAGGAGTGACAGCCAAGGCCAGGTTGGAAGAGGCTTGGAGCAACTTGGTCTAGTGGAAGGGGCGGGGGCATTGGAATGAAATGATTTCTAAGGACCCTTCTAATTCAAGGCATTCCCACACTTGTTACTATTTCCCAAAGCAATTCATTTAAATTTATCAAAATGAGGGAGAGAGAAGTATCTTAGGAAAAAAAATTAATTTTTTTTTCAATTAATGTTGATTTAAAAATATGCTATGTATGGTTTACAAAACAGAATTAACAGCTATGTTTTCAGCCTCAGATTTTCTGCCTAAATAATGTTGAGTAGCTTTACTTGAAGACAAGTTAACAAGTCTAATTGTGTTGTCAGTCCAAAAGCCTTATTCTGCAAATACTGTGAGATCTTTTCAAGAAAGGCATCATCACCTAAGTGCCAAGAGTAAAACTCAAGCAAAAAAGTGGGACTTAATCCGTGCCTTGCTGAGACAGAAACATCTAGAAATCAAGAATAATGTAAAAAAAAAAATCTAATCTGTGTGATGATGCAAACAAATCCTCTGATTTCAACAGAGAAACAGAGGAAAACTTCAACTGGAGCTAAAGCAGTCTCCCCAGATCATGTACCAGGCATAAAACCAAAACCAGCACGGGTTCCCAGTCTGAGCCTGACCATGGCTTTCCTCACATCCCTGACACCTTTGCCGTTGACTTCCTTCGGATGGTGTCACCTGCCCTCCTGCCTACTGTGCTCCTCATCTGAACATCAGCAGACTGTTAACTAAATTTCATAAAATTGCTGAAATTCTCGCTTCTCCCCAAGGAGTTCACCACAGGAGACAGTCAAAGCGAAAAATTTCCTAGGATCCATGAACAAACAATCTTGGTATTCCCTGCCTCCCCCGTGGATTTCTACAGCTGCTGCTGAAATGGCTTGAGTGCTGCAAACTAATTATAAAATTATTTAGTTAATAAAGGCAGGTAGGAAAGTTTCTAATTATCCCCGCCATGAAACTCTCCTGCAGCTGTAGGATTTGTCTTACCCTGCAGCAAGGTGGGACCCGTCCCCTGTAGCTGAGGCTGTGCAGGGTCAGCCTGGTGGGTGGGATTTTGGCTGCAAACACGCAGGACTCAATCCAGCTGCCTTAACACAAGTCACAGAATCACGGGATCACAGAATGTCCTGAGTCAGAAGCGACCCACAAGGATCATCAAAGTCCAGCTCTTGGCCCCGCACAGGACACCCCATGAATCACACCATGGAAGTGTCCAGCCATGTCTCAGCCAGGTCATCTCACCAGGCCTTAACTCTTGCTCCAGAGGGACCCTGCCCCCTCACAATCCTGTCATGGGTGATAATCCAGATAGCCCTGGACATCTGACATGGCAATAGACATTTATGTCTTACCATCCAGATCAATTGCTTGATTCACCCCTACCTCCAGGCTCTGCTGGGAGCTGGGACACCAGTGCACATGCAGACACCCCTGTGCCCCATCCAAACACCAAGTACAGGCAATGATGACACATATCCCTCAACCACAGATCACATTTCCTGCCTTAGATACATCACTTCGAAAATGTTCCTCAATACAGATGTAGCCCAGACTCCTCAGGCTTGATCCAGCTGTTTAAAAGGCAGGAGTGGTGCTAGATAGAATCATAGAATGAGTTGGATTGGAAGGTCACCATCTAGTCCAAGCCCCCTTCCATGGGCAGGGACACCTTCCACTAGACCAGGTTGCTCCAAGCCCTGTCCACCCTGGCCTTGAACACTTCCAGGGATGGGGCAGCCACAGTTTCTCTGGGGCTGGGCCTCACCACTCTCAGAGTAAAGAATTTCTTTTTAATATCTAATCTGAACCTATTGTCTTTCAATTTGAACCCATTCCCCCTTGTCCTGTCACTCCAGGCTCTTGTAAATAGTCTCTCTCCATCTTTTCTGTAGGTTCCCTTTGGGTACTGGAAGGCAACAACTAGATGACCCCAAAGATTTCTCTTTTCCAGGCCAAACAATCCCAATTCCCTCAGCCTTTCCTCACAGCAGAGATGCTCCATCCCTGACGAACTTGGTGCCTCCACTGGACTCACTCCAACAGGTACCGGTGTTTGGGGGCCCCAGAGCTGGAGTGTAGCACCAGCACTTGCTCTTGTTAAACTGTGTGAGATTCCCATGGGCCATTCCTGAGCTTGTCCAGGCCCCTCTGGATGGTCTCATCCTTCAGGTGTGTCACCTGCACCATCAGCTTGGTGTCACTGGTTACACTGGTACCAGTATGGACCCCCGAGGGACACCACCGGTCACTGGTGTCCATCAGGACTCTGAGCCACTGACCACAACCCTCTGGTTGTGACTCTCCAAACAATTCCTAATCCACCCAACAGTCCAACCATCGAATCCATCACTCTCCCAATTTAGAGAGAGTGATGTTGTGGGAGACCATGTCAAACATTTACAGAAGTCAAGGTAAATGGCACCTGTAGCTCTTCCATGATCCACTGATGTAATCACTCCATCATAGAAAGCCACCAGGTAGGTCAGACAGGATTTTCCCTTGGTGAAGCCATGCTGGCTGTCTCAAATCATCCCTGTGTCCTCCATGTGCCTTATCACAGCTTCTGTTCCATGATCTTCCCAGGTAGAGAGCTGAGGCCGACAAGTCGGTAGTTCCCAGGGTTATCCTTTCTTCCCTTTTAAAGAAGGGCACTATGGTTTCCTTTCTCCACCCACCTGGGACTTCCCAGACACCCCAGGATGGGAGAAGCATTCAGGTGTGGTCAAGAATCTGCCATGGGCCAACAAGGCAGCTGGCAGGCCAAGCAGCACACCCTGAAGGGGTTCAAATGGCACCAGACTCTTAGCTCCTTGTTCAAGGCAAACATCTAAATTTTAGGTGGTCCCACCATAAAATTGCTGACAAAACTTCCACTGGCTTCAGCCCAGCCAGGACTTCACAGCACAACTAGTTTCTATTGCTTATGAAGATAAAGTGAGCACAGGTCTTGCTAATGTGAAATCACATCAAGAGTTTCTTCCACACTTTCCAAAGGGAATTTTGCTTTCCCCTTGCATTTCCTATTGGGAATATAATTTTTTTTTAGTCTACTTTTGTGGGAGACAAAGTTGACCTCCCCAGCTGAGGGCAGGCTGCCTGGGTTTGACATATGTTAAAATGACAGCGTGTCAAAGCATTAAAAAAATATGTTGGCTGGAGTTTTACGTGGAGTTTTACAAGGTAGTAACATAGACTATATGCTGGTGCATTTAGGCGCCTGGGTGGGGAAATGTATGAAAAATTCATGAGAGGTTTGTGTAAGAAATGCAGTTCACTGGTGTTTCATATTCATTTTTTTTTCTTTTCAATGAAATTATCCTAAGGAATTTTTTTTTTTTTTGGAACTGAAGAGAAAACACGTGCTCAGTAAGTGAGCTCAGCCACAGATTTCAGGGTCCTTAAGTACTCATTGACACAAGAGGCGACGACAGCTCTGCAGGAACCTTTATGGGTCTCTCAGGGTTGTTGGTTTTTTAATCCTGTGTATTATGGATTTCCACAACAGGTGTTAACAGCTCAAGGCATCTTAATGCCTATTGGATTAAATAATGCACGTTTTTAAAATTGCATGAAGTCTCTCCCACTGGGGAAATGCTATCCTTTCCGCCTTTACTTTTTTAAATGAAAATAAAACATGTACTACAAAAATTACCAAAGAAATGGCTAAACACCACCCCCAAAGTGACACAGAAGGTAGGCTGAAATTCTGTGCTTGGCTCACTCTTCCATTACCCAAGTCCTGAGGCTGCTGGGCCAGATCAGAGTAGAGAGTGAATGGGTATGACCACAAGCATGACCAGGAAAGGTCAAGAGGGGTTAGAGAGAATAGGACACTGGGATAAAATCACTGGTTAAACCAGTTAAATATGGGGTCTTTCATGCCCCTGCACCAATTCAGACAGTGTACACCAGCTGAAAGTCTGAGCCGTATGCTTTGCTGGAAAGAAAACATGAGTGAAGTAACCCAGTATTAGGAGTGGGGAGACATTGGCATCTCCTGGAGGGTCCATCCAGCCCCAGGGAGGGACAGCCACAGGACAGGACACATCCCCCTTGGGCATGGCTGCTTTTGGGAGGTCCTCTGGGGCTCTGGACCCCCCACAGAGGCAGAGATGTCCACTCTGATGCCCCTGTGACCCAGGGGAATGCAGCCAGTGCAGAAGGTGCACATCACCCCATGCTCAACACGGGCAAGAGCAGGGTCCAGTCACAAACCTCCTCTCCTGGGAGCTGATGCTCTCCTTGGAAACCAGTTTTGGAGAGTTCTTCCGCAAAAGGTGGAGCCTGCTTTGCTAAAGGTTTGGCTGCCATTTGGGCTTTAATTGTGGGTCTGAAAGCGTTTATTAATGTCCTGTTGGAGTCAACAGCGAAGCACTGCTGCCCCCCACTTCTGTGATATGCAAACAGTGGTGATTAAGCACCAGATTAAACATCTTCATGAATATTTAAAAGGCTGTTTTTGAAAGTTTCCTGTCCTTTTACACTAATAGCCCCATTAAAACCTGTTTACAAGCCAGTCATGAGAGTAACTGTGTGCACTTAAAACACGAGAGAGTTCCCCAAGAGGAGTGCTTTAACCATGGGAGAATGGCAGCTGATCAATAGGGATCTTAAAGTAAGACTGTCTGCCTAAACCCAATGGAAACAACCCTTACAATACAGAGAGAAAGAGCTGGCAAGTGCCCAATTGGTTAATTAGGGAGGCAAAACGGTAATAATAACAACCATAGTATTTGCTTTAAGGTCCAGCTGTCCAGGGCCTGGGTGTCTGCTGCCCCAGGACTTCTCAGAACCTGCCCTTAAAGATGTTGATGGCAGCCAGGAAAAGGCCAGGGCAAGTTTTAAGTAAACTTAACAGCTTGCTATTTCCTGGATCTTATCTTTTACATGTCAGACTCTGACTGCACAGAGCAAGAGCCTAAAATGGAGGTGCAGAAAAGGTATGATAGCTATTAATCACAGAATCACAGAATGCTTTGGCTGGTAAGGGACCTTTAAGACCATCTCATTCCATCCCTCCGCCACGGGCAGGGACACCTTCCACTATCCCAGGTTGCTCCAAGCCCTGTCCAACCTGGCCTTGGACACTTCAGGGATGGGGCAGGCACGAATTTTCTGGGCAACCTCTGCCAGGGCCTCACCACCCTCTCAGACAAGAATTTTTTCCCAATATCCCATGGAACCCTGCCTTCTGGCAGTGGGAAGCCATTCCCCCTTGTGCTGTCCCTCCATCCCTTGTCCCCAGTCCCTCTCCAGCTCTCCTGGAGCCCCTTCAGGCCCTGGAAGGGACTCTGAGGTCTCCCTGGAGCCTTCTCCTCTCCAGGCTGAACACCCCCAGCTCTCTCAGCCTGTCAATAATTCATGCAATCTGCTTGTGATATTGAAGTATGACAGAATAAACACAAGTCTGACATATATATGTGTACACACACACACACACATATATATACATATATACACACATATGCACACATCTATCTAAGGGTGTATATCCATAATAGAAGAGGTGGACATATTCAACCAGTGCAGCAAGGCCAAAATTTACATCTAGCCCTGTCACATGCAGACTGACTGCTCTGGATACACTGTCCATTACTCACCATACATTCACCATACCCCATTATTCACCACACCGTATCACAGACGCTTCACTGCCTTGTTCTGAGCCAAGGGGCCATGAAGCAGAAGGTGTCTGAGTTCAGCACGGGATGCGGGTGCTTAAATACTGTGAAAAAACTGAGCTTCTGTGTCTGTTTCGGTGCTACTGAGAGCACTGGAAAGAAATCTATTGACATCAGTGGGTTTTGGATTAGGCTCCTGTTGTGTTATTAAGTGAATTATTAATTATTAATAATAACATAACAGAAATCACATGTTGCCTTATTCAACCATTCAATTTTGCCTTATGTGGGGGTTTTTGAAAATACAGTCGCCGAGTTTAAATACAAGTGTGGATTGATTGTTCAGCCTCCTTACTCATTGCCAAGGAGAGAGTGTGCTTACATATGGGTGTCCAGTTTTAAATGAATATTGATTGACTGAAATTCATGCTGTCTGCTTCAGTTTAACTGTTTGGCAAAACTAGAGATGTCAATAAAACTGGATTGAATTTTGAACGGTATTAAAACTTTCTGGAGCCAAGGTAATCATGATGGAAAAAAGTAATAAAGGGCTGGAGACCTTGCAAGCGTGGGGTTTTTCCTACTGCTGTGAAGCCCTCTGGGGTTAAAGGTGTTTAGCTCCAATGGTAAAAGACCAGTTGAGCTGCTAATGGCCTTTCTGTTCCTTTGGCAGCAGCAAATATAAATAGGCAAAGTAAATGCTCTAACTCCTCCCTTCCTCAAACTCAGCCAAAGGAACACATTTATAATGTTTCTTCTGTTACTGAGGTTTGGGAAACTGACACCCTTTCAAGCGAGAAGTGGCTGACTGAATGTCCAGGAGGTCTTCTCTTTATTTGTCCCTGGGGGACTGGAAATTGCCTTTCCTGGCTCCCAAGGGGGACACGTATCTGCCTTATCTGCAGAAGAAGGGGCACTTGGTAGAGTGGGGACCAGAGAGCTTGGGGATAGTGGGTTGTGGAGGGGTGTCTCACCATGCAGTGTTATGGGTTTATCTCCTAGGACAGGAATTCATGAGGTAAAAGCACAATGCATGGCCCAGGCATCTGTATCCTCACTGCATCCCAGTGCCCCAGTAACTTTTATTGCACTTTTCTGCTTATTTATCATCACTATTAATCAGTTACCCACTAGTGTGACTGGAATGCAGTGGAACTAGGGCACTGATCCTCCAAAATTGTTACACCATTTCTAAAGATTCTTTTGAGGATTTGTCCTAGGAATTAATCCATATCCCCCAAATTTAGTCATGCGAAGGTCTTGTTGCATAATCCAGCAGCAAACCAGGCACCAGAGAGGCCTCCTCAATCCCTACAACAATGGACACAGGTTTGTTCTAGGAAGAACTTGGTAGGACAAGGGAGAATCACTTTAAACTGAAAGGAAGTAGGTTTAGATTGGATATTGGGAAGGAATTCTTCCCTGTGAGGGTGGTGAGGCCCTGGTACAGGTTGCCCAGAGAAGCTGTGGCTGCCCCATCCCAGAAATGTTCCAGGCCAGATTAGACAGGGTTTGGAGCAACCTGGGATAGTGGTCCCTGCCCATGGCAGGGGGTTGCAATAAGATGAGGTTTAAGGTCCCTTCCAACCCAAACCATCCTGTGATCCTGTGAATTCATACAAAGAGAGATAAAACCACTTTCATGGCTTGCACATGACCATGAGTAGCAGCTGGTAGCAAAGTAAGGAGTTGACTGGGACTTCCTTGCAGGTCTGGTGTGTACTCCAACCCTGACCAAGGACTTCAATCATGCACCCCAGTTTAGGGCTGGGACTGTGAAAGAGACAAACCAGCAAGGTCAGGCTCAAAGGAGGCCACACTGCTGTACAAAAAGCACCTGGACTGCAGAGGGCTTGTAGCACCACTTGAAAAACACCTCTCACATCTTCTCTTTAGGGGCTTTTTCCTGAGAATTGGACTGTGACTTAATAGCATAACAAGAGAAAAGCCAGACCATAACATCCCTGCACTTCTACTGTTGCAGAGCTGTCAAAACTGGTGTCCATGTTTATTACCTACCAATTAATTAACAATCATGAGGAAAAGCAGATGAGAAAGACTTTAATTTCTGCACCAAACTAGTCTGTAATGGTGCTTCTTTGAAATCAGAAATTATAGGCTTGCTTGATTTCTAAACATCGTTTCACTGAAGTATGTTAGCAACGCTGTGAAATGAAAGACCTTATTTAAGGTACCTAATATAGGGACTTACTCACAAGAATGTTAGGGACAAATCCTTGTCATATTTCTTCCTGATGTCAAAATAGGCTGAAGATATTTTTAAACCTCTTCTCTGTATTTTTCTGTTGTGATGAGGAACACTCCTCTTGTGAAGGTAGGAAATTTTGTTTGCCCTGGAGCATTTCGCTATTTGAGGCTGAAAGGTGACCCTGCAGACAGATGTGTTATCACAGATAAAGGGAAGCTAAACTGTAGTGGAGAAACTGAAAATGTCAGCAGGGAGTGAGGAAAGGGAAGATGGGAATTAAACTGGTTCTGCCCCTGCTGAAAACTCACCACTCCTTGAAATTGTTATTACTTGACTGAAGTCCTGGGCTCTGGAAATACCTAAATTATAATTATTGGGATGGCAGCAACAAAAGAATTGGCAAGGCAGAAGTAGAGGTGATCAAGTGAGTTGATGGCAAGGCAGAAGCCATCAGCTTGCCAAAGTGAGTGGTCCTAACTCCAGGTGGGAGGTGGTGGGAGGATCAGGCAGAAGGATCACAGAAACACAGAATTATTTAGGTTGGAAAAGCCCTACAAGATCACCAACTCCAAGTGTTCCCCCAGCACTGCCAAGACCACCACTAACCTATGTCAAAAAATGCCACATCCACACAGTTTTTAAATCCCTTCAGGGATGGGGACTCCACCACTGCCCCGGGCAGCTGTGCCAGGGCTGGACAACTCTTTGCATACAGAAATTGTTGCCTAATATCGAATCTAAATCTCCCTTTGCACAACTTGAGGCCATTTCCTCACTTTTTATAATAGATGTGGGTACCATGAAATTTGCTACTGCCTATTTTGAAAACTCTCTTGTGTCCATGGTAAAGATAGCCTCCATTGGGTTGCTGCTATGAGTTTAAATTTGGCAAACAAATTGGTAGGAGCATTTTCCTTTAAATTATAGAACCGTCAAATGGTTTGAGTTGGAAGGGACATTAAACACCATCTCGTTCCAATCCCGTGCCATGGGCAGGGACATCCCAGGTTTCTCAAAGCTTTATCCAGCCTGGCCTTTAATTTTTCCCAAAATGCCTTCAAAATTATGAAGATGTCGCATTCACTTCAATAACTGTTGGACCAGGCTCTGTATTGAGCCAGTAGCTTCCAGTTGTCTCCTGCAGACCACAGGCACCACAGGACCATGAGAGCCAGTCCAGAGCTGTCCATGGGCTAATAACTAACACCTCTTTCACAGCATCCTTATGGTGAATGATACTAAAATTTGGATGATGAGAAGACTGGCAGCAATCCACTGTCCTAATAAGCCTGGAAATACCTGAGTCAAATGGAGTTACTACATAGGTTCTATATTCTTGGGAATCTTTCATTTTTACGTAGCTTTTCAATTATGCTTTTAGCTATAGTATTTATTTATTTATTTTCAACTGCACTATAAAGAAGTGAGAGTGAAAGCTGAGGTATGAGTGAGTTTTCAGCTCAACTACATGTTATAAAATCTCTCTGAGATGCTGGTAAATGAATGATGCTCCCTAAACACATTCACACACACACACAAACATCCTTTCCAGGTGCATAAATTGAGGCTTGAAGAAGAGGTCATATTTTTCCAACTTAGGTATGTCAACTGAGAAATCCCAATCCAAAGGAGATTGATTTTCAGAAATGCCCCGTCTGGACAGATGGGCAGCACACCAGATTACTCACAGGGCACTCTTATTTGAGAGCTTATCTTTAAAACGCTGGTCTATAAATGGCTCTCTGCAAGGTCACGCAGTAATTCATTGTACAAAGGAGTGAAAGTCCAGGTTTCTGCGTGGGCTCCGGCATGATCACACCACTATGCCTTACCCCATTAATATGGTTATTTGAAGAGCTATTTCAGTTATGCTGTTATTGTGACAACCCGGGATGTTTAGCTCAAGCACCTCCTCGAAGAAGACTGTTTTGACCTAGCGAATCTAATCCCAGAGGTACCAAAAATTGACTCATTACATCCCTGTGTCAGAGGGGTTAGAAACAGACAATCTTTCAGGTCCTTCCCAACCCAAACCATCGTATGACTCTATGGCATGGGTTATGAAGTGCAAGGTAGGAAGCTTTAACCCGTGAGTCCTACAACCACCAATTCCGGAAGGAAGAATAATTTCCTTTATACTTAAAATAACTGCTTAAAAAGAGCAGGTACCTGGTGCAGTCACTTTATATGCTGAAATAGCAATTCGGCTGCTTGAAATGGCTTTTGGGGAGGACAGAACTGAAACCTTCCTGTGCCTGCTCCAGTTGCTCTCCTTAATTCACCAGGGACCATTAAAAGCAAAGGACTGCTATCACAAAGGACAGTAACATTGTGATAGTATCGTGACATCGCCTGGAAAACGTACCTACAACCTCTATAAAACTGATGAAACTTCCCCAGCCAGTAGAAGGGGGTTTGCTCTTTGAAAGACTGCCTTGCTTTTGTAAATTTGTCCTAGATTGCTGGGCCCTGAGTGGCCGTGGATTTCGGATTTGTCGTCCTATTTCATCTTTGAAGGTGCAGTGCTAAGCTGTCCCCCAGCCAGCTGATCCTGCTGTTTCTCTAGCTCCCAGTTTAACTTCAATGGGAGTCTCAGGTGCACAGAGGAGAACCTTTAATGGATTAAACAAGTAGAGCAAAGTCAAATAGAGTATATACCCGTAAATACACGTGTACATGCATTTATGCACGCAGAGGTAAGAGGAGAGGGGCAACGGAAAAACAATTAAAAAGAAAGTTTTTATAAAGGTTTCCTTCATGAAGCTGAGCTTTGTGCAGCAGCACAATTTATATATCCCTTATTTCTGCATCATTTCTGTGCCGTGGTCAAAGAGTATTAGAGGATACATTTCTGTTCTAAATTACATCTGGGTAGATCCAGAGGAATTCCCCTGAGCCAGTTTTACCTCTAAGATTTTTGCCTACGTGGGGACACTCAGGAAAATAACCCAAATTAGCTGAAGGTGAGAATTTAAAAGGGGATTAATTAAACTGCGTGAAACCCCTGTGAAGGTTGTTCTTATTCAGAATTCAGGTGGTCTTCATTCAATTTAATTTAATTCACTTTGGAAATTAATTCAGATTAATTGTCCTAACAGTTTTTATGTACCTATTCTAGATTAACACTGGGGTAATAAAATGAATTGTAGCCCACTGGCTTCAAGATGATTTTTAGATTTATACCAGGAGGCTCTGGAGAAAGATTGTCCCCTGTGTGTCCAGAAGCCAGTGCTTTGCAAGTCAAGACAAAGGAATGGAGGATGTTTCTGGGCATAGATAAGCCATATTCTTTTCACTTTGGGGGCAATTTCTTTAAAGATCCGGTAATAAAAAGAAGGTGGCAATGGCAACACAGCAACAGGTTAAATATCACTGCTTTTGAGCCCTGAGTAAGGTGCCCACAGACCTGCCTTCCTCTGGGGTCTGATCCTTCATCTTCGGGGAGGGGATCCTTTCTTGGGGGGGGGAAGAAAAATTCTTTCACATCAAGAGGAACAATATCCAAATCTCCTAATTCCAGGCAATCCGATTTTGCAAGCCTGGAGCCAAATGGAAATCAAGACTACAGCAGAGAGGGCCTGCGATGTGAAAAAAAGAAAAACTGCTTTAAAGAGATAACTGCTCCCAATCTACTCCCCAAAGGAGACGACTCTTATTAAGGGTTTCTTCTTGAGATGTCTGCCTAAAGGCTTCTTCAGAAGGGATTTAGTCGTTTACAACTCAAAACTGGAGTTTGAAGCCCCCTTTTCACTACATGGTAACCCAGAGGTCCTGCCCCTGTCTCCTTCCGCTGACCTGGACCTAAGCCTGGGTGGGGGGACAGCAGAGGTGACAAGTGCCCCCCCAGTACTTGGGGACACTGCAAGGAGCCCAGACAAAGAGGGAGGCAAAATAAAATAAAAAAATATCAGGGCTTCCGAATCTGTCTGGGATCAAACAAATGGCTGAGGTCAGGCAGACAAATAAACAAATAAAAACTCCAAACAATAAAAAAAACCCACCCAAACTTACTTCTGAAAGGCTTTTTGTAATGTTGAGTGGCTTTCTCTGAAGCACCCGGAACCAGTAAAGGGGGATGAGACCGAACGGGCTCCTGTCTGCTAAATCTTTTCGCATATTCAGATTTTAAATGTCAAAGATGGTTGTAAATAAAGAACGAAAGAAAAGGAGCTTTCAACCGGTCTGGAAAAATAAGTGCAACCTGCTGCCTTTTGGAGCTATAACGGTAACTACGGTCGTAATGTAAACACTAAAACAGCAGCGATTCCAGCGGGATGGGATTTCGGGAAGGGTTAGGGGCTGTCCAGCCCGGACCCCCGCAGAGCAGCCCCACAGGCATTTGAAGGAAAAATACCTTAATCCTTAACGGGGAAGTAGCTGCAGCGGGAAACCCTAAATCCCTGCTCCGCCACTGTCACCCCGGGGCTCGGGGACAGTTTGGGGACGGCCGGGACACTGCGGGAACACGCGGGACGCTGCGGCTCGTCGCTCCTCGGGAGAAAAGTGGCAGGAAACGCGGGCTACCTCAAACCGTTTTGTCGCGGTGACCCCGCAGCAGCCGCCAAACCGCGGCGGAGATGCGCGGGGAGATGCGCGGGGAGCACCCAGTTGGGCAGGGAGAGCTCCCGCACGGGTGTTTGGGGGAGCACCTCCCACCCCCACACCCGGCATCTCCCATCGCCTCGGCCCCCACGCTCCCCTCCACCTCCGCGGGGCGCAGAGGCAGGACGCGGCCCTGCCGACCCCTGGGTTCACTCATCAAGCCAAATTTACTTCTCTGGCAAATTTGACCTGTTTCTTGGCCCAGATACGTTTCAAGCACAATCGCCGTTAATTTTTTTTTTTTTCTTACTTTAAGACGGGGCGCGGGGACCCCGCGGTCGCTCTCCCTACCCGTAAATTTGTGCGGCTTCTCCCCAGGGAAGGGGGTCGGGAGGGTCCCAGGTAACCACAGTACTCCGCTCCTCCTACCCAGCCCAATATCCTCGGGTTCTTTTCCCCTACGATGGGGTCCTACAGCAGCCAGGACAACAGGTAATCCCCGCCTGGGGTCCAGGAGTCCCTTTTGCTGTGGGAGGACGGACACACATCCCTCTCCCATCCTCAAATACCTTGGGATGTACGCGGCGCGTAACCGCACAGGCTTCGGAACTCCTCTCCTTACAGGCAGCTAAAGGCTGTTCTCTTAATGAATTACTAATGAGTTAAAATTGGACAGCCGGCTTAATTAAAGCGTAGAGGCAATGTGTTTACCACATTGTAATTGAACTCATTAGGGCTTCGGCTTTGTGTTTTTAAGCAGCCGCCTTGTTCCGCACGTCGAGTGATCCGCGGGAAGCTTTTTGCTGGGGACGGGGTCTCTGCAGGGGTGGGGAGGCGGCAGTGCCCCCCATCCCTCTATCCTCCTCAGGGGCTTGTGCTGCGGGGGGGACACCCCTCCTGCCGTCCCGCAAAGCGCTCGCGGTTTGGGGGTGCTCGCCCGCATTCCTTTTAGTGGGGAAAGCAGGGAAGGAGCAAAGGAAAAACTGGGGGGCGAAGCAGAAAAATTAGGGGCAGGGGGGGAGTTTGGGGAAGCAGAGTCCTCCCCTGCAACAGGGTCCGTCTTGCCCCCCCTCTAGGCGGTGAGGGTGCGGGGGGTACCCTCCTCCCATCCTCCGCGGCCGTCGGGGCGGACCTGCCC
>VXAY01002792.1:239434-252434 GCA_013399855.1 Oxyruncus cristatus
AAAAAAGTTTTTTAAAAAAAAAAAAAAAAAAAAAAAAAA
Organism: Oxyruncus cristatus; assembly: GCA_013399855.1. NCBI lineage: Eukaryota > Metazoa > Chordata > Aves > Passeriformes > Cotingidae > Oxyruncus > Oxyruncus cristatus. The sequence goes on from VXAY01002792.1 coordinate 239,474, forward strand.
AAAAAAAAAGAAAAAACACCCAAAAACGCCCACAGAAGTTAAAAGTTTGAATGGAAGAAGACAAGATGAAGTGTCAGATGTGGGATCCAGCACTGCATATTAATAGATAAGATTGTGTAAAAAGGAGTGAATCTGTACGATAGACAAAACTGCAGTTGGAGTGTAGGACTGCAGGACTGCATCCTTATTTACTATTTCTCTCATTTCTTATCTGTTATTGCTAAAGAGCTCAGGAACTCCCTTAGAACTATTAAAAGAGGGTGGATAGTTGCTGATTTTTTTTTATTTTATTTTTGGCAAGTTTCACAATATTAGGTATGTTTTGTCTGTTTTTTTAAAAACTTGTCTTGTGGAATGTGGTGAGTGTGTTACCTTCAATTTAAACCAAGGATTTGAAATTTACTAGTTCTTGTGCTTCTAGAATAAAATTATGAAATAGGTCTCAGATGTATGCATAAGGTTCAGGCTGAAAGCCAACTGATTTCTTGCTTTTTTAAAACATTTCATATTTTTAACTTGGTCACACCCAAGTTTTTGAATGCTTGATGTGAAATTCAGAAACTCTTTTTCCCCTCTCTCTGTTAGTACATCAGATGGTTTTTAATCAGATGTTCGTGTTTTCAGCTTTAAATGGATGTTAAAAATGAGGCTTTATCTGGGCATAAAAAAGAACTGGTTTGTTTTAAAGTTAAATCACTTTTGGGGGCAAAATACAATTTGAAACTGCAGATTTTTTTAAAACATTTATCAACCCCCGGTGCAGGAAAACACTTAAAAGATGGATATTGAGTTTCCTAAAGTAGGCATATTTTGCGAAGTCCTGATTATGCTGTTGATTATCCCCCCCCAAAAGCAGCATGAATATGCAGGACACATGAATATTTTCAGTAAGGTTAGAATTTCTTCAGGACATACAGAAGAACACTGCATGTCTTAGAGCGAGTGATTAATTTCAAATACAGAGGGAGCCTCTGGAGCTCTGAAGGTCTGCTGGTTCACATCTTCTTATATTTTTGAAATGGATATATATATATATATGTTTTTTTGAAATGGAGATATATATATATATATATATATATATGTATTTATATTCAGAAGATACCGACAGCTTACTGCTGTGGTCTTTACGTCTGCAGACGGCGCTTTCCAGCTTAGAAGTACCGGTGGATGTTTAAGTTATGATAGACCATCGATGCCACGGGCTTAACAGCATTAGGAGTGAGGTGAAGAGCTCTTGGCAGACAAGGTGTGCGCTGTGATGCACAGTTAACTGTCCAGGAATAACGGGGATGACGCGGAGCCACGGGCANNNGACGCGGAGACACGGGCAAATGGATGATTTTGGATGATGTGATCTGACAGTGCGGATGTAGTGAGAATTGTAGAGGACACGAGCTGGGGACAAGGCGCAGAGTCAAGAGAATGGGGTTGTATTCCCAGACCATCAGAGCTCTGTGCTGGGCGATTCAGCTGCCTGTTGAGACAGCTGAGTTGTCTGTGACAGTGTGGAATTTTTTAGCTGCTGTCTGAAGAGCGCTCCGAGAGCTTCCTGGGGGAAGGATTGCAGGAGATCGCTCTAGGCGGCAACGGCACGAAGAGGTAAGCTGGCTGTGTCCGGTTTGTTTTTTTTTTTTCCAGTGAGGGCAAAGTGCACTTCTTTTCGAGGAGAATGAATTTAGTAACGTTAAAAAATCTGAACGTTAAAAATTCAAAACCTCGCTGCCCCGGCGGGCGCAGAGCTCACAAAACGGCGGCACCGCGAGAGCCGAGGTTGTGCCCGTGTACGAACTGGGACCTCGGTTTGCCGCGGCGCCGGTTTCTGAGTCATTCTGAGGTGTGTCTAGTCACAGACATCATCTCTGCTGTCCCCTCTCAGTGCGTGGATGTTCGCATCCCGGGTTAGGAAAGCCGTGGCGGTGTCTGCGCGCCCGAGCTCAGCGGGAAGAACAGAGGTACCAAAGGCCTTCTCTGGGGCAGCTTGAACCAGCTGCAGGCACTTCACCTCCTTTTCCAGCAGATGGATGAGGTAGTTTGATTTTTCCGGATAAAGTGAAGTACGACTCTTTTAAAGAAAACCTCTGTGGCCATACCAGCGGCTGCCCAGCTTTCAGTGCTGTTCTAAACCCTCCTGCAAGTTTGTGTGTAGGCAAGGCCCAAGAGAGTTATGGTGGAGCTATTAGGAGGGGGAAGTGATTTTTTCCTTAGACTGATTAAAATTCTTTGGGCTTTCTGTTTGTTTGTTTTTAAACACCTATTTAGCTTTTAATTAACATTTAAGAGAAAGGAAGCTGGTTAAATATTCAATACCTCCTCCCTTTCAATTAAGGTAAAGCAGCACACAAGGCATGATGAGGCCTCTGGGAAGTACAGAAAAACGGAGAAGAGCAGGCTCCTGATTATCATTTTCAGGGGGACTGGAAAGGTGAAACCCATCTGAGTATTACTGCCGTTAACAATAATAATGTCGAGACTATTTTTTTTAACATCAGAAAGCAGTTTAAAAATGCCGTTATTCTACAAAACTATACATAACTGGCTTATGCCTTTAAACACCTTCATGTTTCCAGTCCCATTCTTTACTTGTTCAGGGGTAAAGGATGGAGGATTTTCTAATAAGCCTTTTTGTCTGCTTAGTAGGGAGGCTGCAGATGCTGGAGAAGTTGTTCTTCATGCTACATGCCCTTACTTTCATTTTCATGCAGCTTTTTCTGTCTCAGCGAGTCAGCAGCCTCAAATCCTGTGGCCCTGAAAGCTCAGACGAGCCAGTGGGAAGGAGCTATGTTGTCACGATGCTCTAGTGTCTTCCCCTTCTTCCCCCCCCCCACCTTGAAAAATCCAGTTACCTTCTGTCTGTGAGCCTGTTATCCCTCAAAATTGCACGTAAAACTCTCAGAAAATAATGCCTCGGTGGAAGAAATGGATATTGGAAATACACTAGTGTTTATAATTCAATAAATATCCTTCTTAAATTCTTCCCTTTTGATGTAGTGTACCCTAATTTATTTAATAAAATATTAATTTTGTTAGCAATCCAGTTTAAAACAGAATTACGTTAGCTGAAAAAAAAAACCACCAAAAACCTTTTACATTGTGGAAACTCCTTAAACCACTGCCCAAAAAGTGATATATTTTTAGGCTTGCTATTTCTTTTACTGTGGTGAGACAACTCGAGAAAATACTTGGTTTTTATCAAATATAATTAAAAAAATAATGGGTTTTTTTAATCGCTCTGTTACATAAACAGGTTTTTAAAATGAGATTGTTGGCACCAGATACCAGTTGTGTAAATGTTTATACCTGAATGAGTGGTTGCTTTTTGGGGTTTTTTTAAGGAATGAAGAGAAAGCAAATGCTAAAATGCATAGCTGTTGGACAGGTTTCATATACTAAGACTTCAAGGTTTACTGGATATAAGACTGCATCGATTTTTAAAAAACAGAAATAAATGTTTTGCAGAAAGATTTCTGACTGCATATGTAACAGGACTTTCCAATTCAACTTTAAAAGTAGCCTGTTGTGATGACACAATTGTTTTTAAGGTAGCTGTTGTCTGTTGTGTGATGACCTATTCAGTGCTATGGATTTTTATTTAAAAAAACCCCAAATAAACAAAACAACGAAAACCAAGGTATTTTCTCCATGATTCTCTCTTCCAAGTATATAAACACATGAGTAGCGTTATATAAATGTCTCTTGTGGTTACTTATCAGTAGAGTTAATGATGTGTATTTACTGGCTGGACTAAGACAAGAATTAATCAAATTACTTCAATAATTAGTTATTTACCAAGTATTTTCTTAATTACCGAGGTCCCATTTCTATTTCAGCTGTAAATAACAGAAAAATCTCGCATCAATTTCACCTGAAGTGGTTATTTTTTCTTCTAAAACCAGTTTTTCATAGCTTTTTGTTCAAAACCCAATTCATGGAAATCAGGGGAGAATTTCACAGTTCCAGAGGATAATGAAAATAACACCTTTTGTCAGAAGGTTTGATTGTCAGATTGTCATCCAGGTGAACTCAACAGCATGTGAAGATTTTTTTTTTTTATTTAATTTGTAAAGGAAAAAAGCCGAAGGAAGCAGCATGCATATGTCTGAAAATAGCGAAATTCTCTTATCTAGAAAATTCTGTGCTATAACAGGATCAAAAGTTAACTTGAGCAACCTAAGACACAAGTCCCTGAATTGGTTGACCTCAGTGCTGTATCTTTTAGATGCAAATACCACTAATGTCAATTTTATCTCAGCTGGATATAAATTACATCCAGTTACAACATGCCCGTGCCATGGAGCTCTGGAAGATGATAAAGCTGAAGAGCTGACGAAGGCAAAAAGGCAGGTGCAAAAAAGGGATTTTTTGCCTGTGGATTTCGGAGCAGGGTCCTGCCCAGATGGACAGCCCAGACTTCCTGTGGTGAGGAGGAGAGAGATGAGGCTGTGGAGAAGGCTCTTCCCTTTCTCAGCTTGCTCCTGGTTGTTCTCTGATAAGAGCATCTTCAGGAGGAGATAGAGGGAAAGCAGGGATCACTTTGGAAGGAAGAGCCCACCTAGATATCAAGGAGGTTCTGTCTACAAGAGGCCATGCTGTAGGCAGTTACTTCAGTAAACTGGAAGAAAACGTGAGTTTGCAAAAATATTTGTGCTGTGCACACAGAGATACGTGGATAAAGCTCAATCTTACTCTTTCTTTGTGTTCCCCCCCCCCCTTTTTTTTNCCCCCCCCCCCTTTTTTTTTTTCTGCAGACTCTCTGAATCGGCTGCATAGTAAGGACAACGCCAAAAGAAAAAAGGCCGTATCAGTAAATCAGTAACTTCTTTCTTTTTTTTTTTTTTAAGGAGAACACACACAAGAAACCAATTCACCTCATTCACTGAAGAAGGATGTGGAAAACATGGGGAAAGGTAAAATAAATAAGGGCCTCTTACATTATAAAACTGCTCTTTGTTTTAATAGAATATGAGGATAATAGGGAGCACTTTTGTTCTGCACCATATTTTAAGCTTGTCAAGTAACATATGAATAATATATGGACCTTTGGGTGGATATAATTGAGATTAATGCATATATATCAATCAATACATGACACTGTAATATAATACTTTAAAATAATATATTACATTGATTTATATTCATGGCTTTCTGCACAAAATCTATTGTAGGTCTGTGCAACACTTTTTTTTTTTCTTCCTAATAAGCGCTAAAATATTTTTGTCTTATAGTAATGAATTGCTCTGCAACTATTCCTTCAAGAATTATTTACACAGACTACCAAACCCGCTTTGCTTTTCTCTTTTTTTTAGAGGAGCTCCAGAAGGTTTTGTTTGAGCAGATCGACTTACGAAGGAGGCTGGAACAGGAATTCCAGGTGTTGAAAGGAAACGCGTCTTTCCCAGTCTTCAGTAAGGCACATCTCTGTGGTTTTGGTGTTGTGTGCGCCTGGTTGGTTGTTGTCAGGTTGGTAAAATGGGAGAGGTATGTTCTCAGTTGTGTTGCCAGGATCTTTGGCTTAGCTCTGCTGAGGCAGGTTGGACGGGGCTTGGAGAAACCTGGTCAGGTGGAAGAAGGTGTGTCCCTGCCCTTGGCAGGGGGTTGGAATTAGGTGGTCTTTAAGGTCCCTTCCAGCACAAACCACTCCATGATTCTGTGATGGCACTTCTGGTGTGGTTTTGCAGGCTGCCCAAGCAGGTCTTATGTAGGGAAAATACAGATGTCTGTTTTGGTGTATGTTTCACTGGTTTTGGTAACACTGAGTACAGTGAGGAGGAACACGTGTGGGATCTCTTGGGGTACAGAGATACTGGTCTCAACCAGCACCTTAGGGGCGTTTGAAGACAAGGTTCTTCACACCCAGGTGGTTTTAGACGATGCTGGAGAATTCACTTGGCCTTTGTTTAAGCATCAGAGATGCCTGTTTGGATTCTTCCCCCCTGAGATGGGCTATTCGAGATGGCCCTTTCACCACAGCTGATGAGCGAAGTGCTGCTATCCCCGGGTGATGGAATGCACTGAGCACATGCTAAATGAAACTAAATGGACACCTATCAGGGTTCTTGTGTTTAAAGTTTAAAGAAACTGTGTTTGTCCCCTTCCTGTAGCATCAGATAGGCAAGTTCAGGGAAGCAGGGAAGTGCAAGGACTCTGGGAATGACTCTGTCTTCAGCCCAAATATTGAAATATTTAGACAGCTCCATAAATAAAGAAGAGGTGCCTGACGTGATACAGGTATTAATGAAAGGAGTATAACCTCATCCTTCACAATAAATACAGTCATTACTTGGGTACGGGAGTGAGGTAATTTTCAAATAATTTGTGTAGATCAAAACACTGCTGTGTGGTATTGGCGAAATGGCACCTTGGAGTTTTGCCATTCAGGTCTCTTATTTATCCTTTTGTTCTTCTGCAGTAAAATTAATGCTCTGTCATTGCCATGTAAATAAACACTGCAATTAAACCACATGAAATACAGTTCAAATAAAAGAAAAGAACACATATGGCCGACCAAGGAAGTGGTGACTGCTCTGTGCTGGCTTGAAAAATATGTGGTTTCAATGTACCACAAAGTAGTGGTCAATTTTCTTCAGGATTAAAATAGAAAACAGATAATATGCTATAAACAATATCTACAAGTGACCGTAAAACCTATTTACAGATTTAGATTTACCAAAAAAACCCCTCCCCTCCTCCCCATACAATAAAACAAGAAAAACGGTCTTTGTAAAGCAAATTAGTGTAAATCCATGGTAAGGGTGGTTTGCCCTCTACAGCAGTAGGTGTTCTAGCAGAAGAGAGGGCGTCTGTTCCAGGCTCTTGATGCTGAACAGGGCTGTTGCTTTATTTAGATCAGGTATTAGAAACTACTTTGCTAGGTTTCCCAAGTTGGAAACTGCCTCTGGTGGTCTTGGGTAGGGAGGAGCTAGGGAGAGAAGTCTTTGGAGATCCAACTAAATGGAAGTTGAGGTAAAATTAAAATTGTATTGATGGATTTATCATGGCTTGGAAATACCTGAGGCTGCAGGAGGGAGTGAAGAGCAGGCAGGTTACAGGGTTTTATATCCCAGTCTGCCTTGTGGGCAGTCATGGAGACTGGAATTCTGTTCCATCCCTAAAGCTGCAGAGGACAGGAACACACTGCCAGGGTAATTCTCACTCTGATGGTTGGTGGTAGATCTCCTTGTTATTTGCACTATTTAGATGCATAAGAAGCCCTCAAATTTCAAGTCTTCTTGGTGTTTTTTTTTAAGTAGGGAAAAACTCATCCCTGTTTCAGCAGGTAGGCAACACATGAGATGTGAAAGGTAATACTGTGTCTCTCTAGAAAGTGCTTCTGTCAGGTTACCTGGAGTTAACTCCTGAAGTCACCTTTTTTTTGGGTCTTGCACTTGGAACAGAGCACATTCGGGGTGTTATAATGTTAATAATTGTCACAAACCATTATCCACAGCGGGGCTGTGCATTCTTGTGTGTAAGTGGTGTTTGGTTTCAGAGTTCTCGTGGAAATCACTGTTAAATGAGAACTGGGCTTACCTGCAACCTCTTCTAGCAGTGCTGTGCTCCAAGCTTCCCTGTGGCTTCTTGTACCTGCTTGAAACGTGGACTGTGGTGCTTTATAAATCAGCAGACCTCGTCTTCTGCTGCTTGCACCCATATGTTTCATGTTGCTGTTGTACTTAAAAGCTGCAGATGAGGTTTCCCGTTGGCTGTAAGATCTCTCAAAGCACAGATCTCTTGAAGAAAATACTAAAAAAACCAAAGATCAGATCACTTGAAGAAAATGGAAGTGTTTGCTGTCCTGATAGAAACACAAGCACCTGTGCCTGGTGACAGGATCTCCTGGAACCCTCCTCTGGTTTGTACCTCTGGTGTCGGCTGCTCCGTATTTTGTCCATCTGCACTTAACAGCCGTGGCAGTAAAATGGTGGAGAAGTAGCCTGGGTACTTAAAGTATTTAATTTTGTGTTAAGAAAGCTATTTAAATATTCATGTATTTTCTCTTGGGTATCGCTTATGGCTCTGTCTGTAAGCATTCGGAGTCGGATTAATGCTGCCGGAAAAAAGAAAACAAAACCCAAAACACTGTCCCTGCCATTAACACCCATTTCCACTGTGAGCTTGGACATTTGCCGTGCAGGACGGAGAAAGATTTCTGAGCTATTCGTTCTGAGAGGTGATGAGCCCGGAAAGAGGCAGTCAGGAGGAAAGCATTGAGGAAAGAGGGAAAAATTCTCCTTAAAGCCTACTCAGAGTGAAGCTGGAGGACCTCAGTAGGAATTCGCACAGATTTATCAGGCTTTAGTGACCAGGACAGGAGGCAATCGCCTTTTTATACAGCTTGACTTTTCTAAGGGTAGGAAAAGAGGAATTGTAAACCTGCTTTTTTTCTGTTGGCTTATTTTTATTATCAAGCAGGAGCAGTAGAGGGAAAAGGCTGAAAAGTTCTGTGGGAATATAATTGAAATGTGAAGACCTTCATTTGGGTGTCGTTATGTCCTTTTCTCTGTGGCAGTGCTGACTGCTGATGGTGTCAGCCTGCCGAAATTTCTCTTCCTTTGTTTCACTGCTCTTTTTCTTCCTCCTTGCCTTTTAAGCAGCAACTTGACTCATCACTTAGAGAGGGCAAAATTCATGTGTGAAGGAGGAGGACAGAGCTCTGCCCCCTTGTACTCTCTTCCAGCCTCGCAATGCCCCACACTTGATGGCGACAAATCTCCTTTTTCCTGCAGATGAGGGACATCCTTCCCCTCCACTGAGTCATGCCACGCCTGCTCTCCTGCCTTCCTGCTCCTGTTTTTTTGGGGTTGGGAAGTGGTGCCGAGGCTGCACACACAGCCAGTTTGGGAGCGGGTGAGTTCCCAGCGTGGCAGCAGCACGGGTTATTTGTAGGAGCTGTGCAGTCTCACCTGCGCCCAGATCTTTCCACTGCAGTTCAGGCAGTTCTGCGACTGTGTGCTACCAAAGCATCCCAGTCCTTTAATCCATTAATCCTCCCGTCCCACTTGGCAGATGAAGCAGGGCTGTTATTCCTGCTTTGCTGGTAGTGAAAGGAGGCATGGAGGGACACACGGAGTTCAGAAGAGCCAAGTTTTCCTGACTGCCAGGCTAGTGTCACAGCAGCCAGCATGACTACATAACCCTTTTAATTGGCTAGCTGTAAATTAACTATTTTAGCTGCCTTGGCCTTTGAGTTCCCTTCTCCTGTCTCTCCATGATGTTTTCTGATGGCATTCACCTCACCCGTTCCGTGCTCCAGGACAGGCTCGTTTCCCGGATCAAAATGATACTGCTTGGAATGGGTTTTCTTTCCCCTTCCGTTTAACAGTCCATCACTGCCCCCAGATCTCCACCAGGCAACTCTTGCAGTTACTTGGTTCTTGTCAGTAGATTCGTTTATATTTTGCTTTTTCCCACCCTCCAACAGCAATGTTAGGGAACGCAGAGCAGCGTTTAAACTTCTACTGCACGAAGTTTTGTCTGAAACGGTTACTTGGGAGGAGAATGAGGGAAGGGGGACCTACTGGAGCAGGAAGGCTGGACTGTGCTGTAACCCAGCTATTCAGGGTCTTTCTTTCAAAGACTTTTTTCCTTCCTGAGTTCTGCATCACTGTTCGTGGAGCTTTAGTCCGAGCTTTGTTCAAAGCCATCAGCACAGTGTTGCACGCTACAAATCAAACGCTGCATCCTTGAACGCTTTCTCCTCTCACGTGTTGGACATCGCTGTTGATGTCAACAGATTTATGCCAAAGCAAAGAAGACCAGTTTTTGCTCCTCTCTTCAGTGTTGGTAGAAGTTTGAGTAATGACTGCAGAGTCTCACCCATCGAGAAAAATAACGGAGAATAAATGCTAGCAACAGAAACTTAGCAGCCTGTATTTGCTGATGAGGGAAGTAGCCAAATCTAATTTTTTCACAGTTTTTCTGTTGTCTGTAGTGTCTTCTAATACGTAAGTTTTTGTTAGGCACAGATTTTAATTGGCTGAAAGGCTTTGTGTAGTGCACCATGGTTCCTCAGTGGTGATTGGGTTTGATATAATTTGATTTACATGAGTTCTGCTGTGTGGTCTCTTTTAATTATTGCATCTGCTTTTTTTCCCCCCCTCACACAGATAATTTTCAAGATCAGATGAAGCGGGAACTGGCGTACAGAGAAGAGATGGTACAGCAGCTACAAATTGTAAGTTTGCCTTCCCCCACTGAAAGTCCATGAGCTGCTGCTTTATGTTTTTTAAATGCACACCTCAAACTTTTCCTTCGTGAGCCATGCAGATGCACTATCACCGAGCTCCTATTACCTTGTAGTAGTTAGCAAGACCTAAGCGTGCAGTTCTCAGCTGGTTTAGAGCCTAATTACCTGGAGATTTACTTTCACACAGTAACCAGATGGGTCTTCATGTTTCAACGAAATGAAATGTGTTGACTCAACATCGAGAGGTGATTCTGCAGGGAGGAATAGGACCGTTTAATCAGTAAACAGTTAAATGTTTCTACCTCATGTGAGCTGCCAAGGGGTGCATTTCAGCCCTCGGTAGGGGATCTGTGTGAGCCCAGCTTCTCACCAGCAAATAAACCTTGGGATGTGTCTTTTTCACATTTCAGACACGAGAAGAAGTGCCTAACTCAGCAGTAAAGGATCAAGTTGCCAAAACACAGTTCAGTGCAGGCACACTTTACTGTTGGGTCTCTTGCTTGTTATTTTAGAATCAAGAGGGATTTTGCCTGTGTGTTAGTGCAACTCTAGATCATCACATACAACTTGTGCTGTTTTGAAAACTTGACATACTTAATCCAGTGCAAGGAAGGGGGCTGGAGCATGGGAAGATGTTTCATACTCAGACACTGATTCGTGGTTTTAAGAGCAGGGCATGGTAACAAACAGGGGGCTGTCAGCTCATACTTGCCTTGCTAGTGCTTTGTCCATGATCAGTCTGACATTATTTAACAGCCCTTTGTTTTGAGGCAGCTTTCCCAAATATCCCCACTTCCCCGAATCAGCCCAGTGCTCGAGCACCTGAATTTTCCTTATGCTTTTCTCGGGCCCTGGTGATGCCCAGAGAAGGCGTTGTCCAGCCTGCTGGTGCTGTCATTTTCTAATTGATGGGTTAGGACATAAGAACAAAGCTGAAGGCCGGGATTGTCAAACCTGTGCCACCTGTGTTTAGACGCATTTAGGACTGGCCTTATTTTTAGAGCTGCCGAACATTCACGCGCCCTCTTCCTGCTGACTTCAGAGATTTCAATGAGAGATGGAGGGTGTTTGAAAGAGGTTGCTTATGGAGAAAACTCAAGCCCAGAACATCTCTGGATATTTTTTTTTTTTTTCTGCTGGTCTCCACTCTTTCCCTTTAACGTGTCCAGTTGTTACCGCATCCCTCTTTTGTCTCTCGATGCCAGGCACGGAGTTTGGCTTGATCTGTGAATTTCGTTGTCACAGAAGATGGTAATTAGGATGCCACCCTGCAAAGCACTTCTCCTGCTGCTTTGTATTTGAGGCAGGTGACCTGCCAGTTCCTGCTGTAAAGCACAGAGTTTACAGGGCCACCTCACACTTCAGCTCTTGTGTCAGCTGAGCTTGGAGCTAACGAACTCCCCTTCCCAGAGAGAGAGAATGGATCACCTCTGCCGTTCACTTTGTGTCCCAGTTGTGAAGTTGCTTCTGAAACTGGATGTCCCAGACTTCCAGTGAGCCAGCTGTGGTCGTTTCTTTCTGATTTTTCTTGGTCAGGAAAAGAAATATGATCGTGTAATTCACACCCTTTCCACTTACTGACGCACGCTACGGAAAGACTAATAGTCATTTAATCATTGAGCAGAGCTGTCTGAATGTACTTACAGGGAATAGTTTGAACATTTAATGCACTGCCCCAGCAATTTGGGACTTCTTCCCTCACTGTCACTGCCTGAGTTTAATTATTACTGATAGGAATGTTGTCAAATCATCAGGAAGTCCTTATGGTCGTATTTGTGGGGCAGGTTGTGACCAGTGAGACAGATAAGAAGATATTTGCATATGCAGAAGTGAGGGACTGCTACAAATAACGAGTGTGTGTGTTTAAGACCCGTGCAGAAATCTTTAGCGACGTCTTGGTTGATAACTGAGATGGAGTCAGCACTTTTGGGGTGATAATCCCTGCAGTTACTTTAATTCATTCATGTGAATATATCTTGTATGTTTATATCTAGAATTAAGATTAATGAACTGTATATGGTAACAGTAGAACTACTTTGGCCTTCGTGGGTTATGGCATGGATGAATTAAAGCTTTTGGTGCAGAATACATGAGAAGCATGACTACTACTTTTTTTTTTTTTTTTTTTTTTTTTTTTTTTTTTTTTTTTTTTTTTTTTTTTTNGTTTTCTTTTGTGCCTGAAGTGTTGTACTGTTGCTTCAACAAAGCTTTAGCCTGATTTTCTTGTTAACATAGAAGTGCAAAGAGAAAAGCAGAAGTATGTAATGCATACTTAAATCTTAATTTTACTTAGACCTTCGTAGATGTATACCTTTGCCGTATTGAACTCCAAATTTACTGGTATAATTGGCCACAGAACTTGGCTTAATTGCTTTTAAAAAATTCTTTTACAAACAGTGTAAATGCCCAGAGTCAGGGGGGTTTTTTTTGGCTCTTCTCGCGGCTGAAGGATTATGCAACTTAAATTAGTCCTTCCTGAATATCCCTGGAGGGATTTAACGGCCGTGTGGATGTGGCACTTGGGGCCGTGGGTTAGTGGTGGCCCTGGCAGTGCTTGGGGAATGGTTGGACTTGATGGCCTTACAGGGCTTTTCCAACCGAAAAGATTCTGCGATTCCTGATACCTTGTGAACTGTGGGCACCAGAGGCAGGTTTTGCCAGAACAGTGGTTTCACTCCCCCTGAACTGTAACCCTTCAAGCTGCCTAGACGACCTTTGGCGTGTTCGCCGCGTCGAAAATGTCTGGAACACAGCAAGCTCTTACAAAAAAAAAAAAAA
>VXAY01002792.1:252567-277868 GCA_013399855.1 Oxyruncus cristatus
TATTTAAAAAAAAAAAAAAAAAATCAAGCAGATATAGTCGCGTTTGACAACTTCCTAGCGCCAGCTCCCGCGGAAGCCCGAGTGTTGCACGGAAATCTCTGGGTGAAGGTGGTGCGCTGTGCCCGGACCGTGCTGAACAGTGGCCGGTGATGACTTTTCTCCCGGTTTGGTTTTTTTTTTTGGGTGGGGGGAACGGACGGGAGATCTCTCGGGGATCTGCGGCCGCCGGGATGGATCGCAGGGATCGGGCGCCCTCTGCCGCCCCCCGCCCGACGCTGCACCCGCCCGCGGCCGCGCTCAGCGCTCCTCCTGGGAAGAAAGCCTCGCTTAAAGCGGGGCTTAAGCAATGGGGGCTTATTTTAGTGCTCCGCCCTCTCCGGGATTAAAAAGTAGTAGTACTTTGTGTCTTCCTGGAAGTCGGAGGTAAGGCTCGGATCACTGGGAAAGCGGGTTGGGTCCTGTCGTGTTTTCAGCGATGGATGCTGAGTTCTTTGGGCACAGCCTGGCTTGGCAGGGTGCTGGAGCAGAAGGACGTTGTGTGGCCACCAGTTTTGCTGAGAATCACAGAAAGGTTCAGGTTGGAAGGGACCACTGGAGGTCACGTAGTCCAACCTCCCTGCTCAAGCAGGGTCCCCCCAGAGCACGTTGCTCAGAATTGTTCTTGCTCACAGGCACACAGACATAAAATAACAGGCAAAAGAGCGCTTCCAGGAAGCCTTTGAATATCTCCAGTGAGGAGGGCTCCACAACCTGTCCAGGAAGGCTGTTCCAGTGCTCAGTCACCCTCATAGTGAAGAATTCCTTCCTGATGTTCAGCTGGAACTCCCTGTGTTTCAGAGAAAATTATTTGATCAGAGTGTCTGGAGCAGCTACAAGAAAGCTTTGCAACCTGTTAGAGCCAAGCTCTCAGCCAATTGCCAGGGAACAACTGATTTCCGCTCATATTTAAGTGGAACATGGATCTCAGATCACTGAATTAATTTTTCTCTTCCTCCCCTTTCGAAGTGCTGCCTCCCAGATTGGCTGAGCACAGTACTGGCATATGTAAAATACGGGTTTTGCATATGAATCCTGTTATGTCATGGGAGGTTTAGAATGGATATTAGGGAACATTTCTTCATTGAAAGTGTTGCCAAGCCCTGGCACAGCTGCCCAGGGCAGTGTTGGAGTCCCCATCCCTGGAGGGATTTAAAAGGCCTGTGGATGTGGCACTTGGGGCCATGGGTTGGTGTTGGCCTTGGCAGTGCTGGGGGAATGGTTGGACTCGATGATCTTAGAGAGCTTTTCAACCTAAAAGATTCTGTGATTTGGTGGATCATCTGGCTGTTGTTAGTAAGCTGTACAGAAAAGGCCAGTGAGAAGGAATTGCTGCCAATTCCAGGCAGGTAAATTCTCTCAGGTAAATTCTCTTGTGACACACATGGTATGGCTTTAGAAGAGCCTCACCTGCTTTTAGGATTGTAAGTTTCTGTCCAGTGTTTACCAAAATTCGTCGTCCAGGACAGCCCAGCACCTTAAGATCAGCTCCTACTTGAGAGTCTGTATCTCTCTGATAGTGTTTTCTGAGCAACTGTGTTAGTGGATCAAATTTTAAAGGCATGAACTTTCTTCCAAGCTTCCTTGTGAGAGAAGATCAGAAGGAGCATTCTCAGCATGATGATTTTAATCCTTTCATGTTTTTGTGAACCCCTCTAAAACGTTACCACAGAGAAACACCAAGGAGCAAATTTAAGCCTCCTGCAGAGTAGCTTTCCTTAATTTCCTATCAGAGGTCCCTTTTACAAGTAGGTTGTAGGTTCCCAGGAAGTGCTGACCTCAGTGGTGACCTGTGCATCAGGAAAAGCTCAGTTCATCACCCACTGTGGTTTAGAACATCAGGTAGTGACTAATCCCACTAGTTTTATGTAGGGGTGAAAGATGGCAGTTTTTTGAGATTTGCTAGAAAATGTTAAATACTTAGGCAGACCTTTGTTTTTCCAGATTAAATGGGAACTGTTGGTTTGGTTTTGTTTGGGGTATTTTACTTTCTTAACTGATTTGCTCCTTAGTAGCCCAAGTTTGGGCTGATAACAATGTTCAGAGCTCAGAACTGGATCCATCTGGAACCTTTCTGTGTTTCACGGCTTTCTGCTCTCAGTGCTGCTTTGAATCAACTTGGTTCTTCAGAGTCAGGCAATAAAATAAATGGAGAACTATCCACGTGCAAAACTGATTTCTATCTCTGCATCATCTTTAAAGAATCACAAGGAACGTTTAGAAGAAGAAAAAAAATCTACCATGTGGTAATGCCGGTAAATCTTCAGAGGTATTGAGATCGTACGTCTCTAGGTGCCACTGTGATTAAAAAAAACCAAAACAAAACAAAAAAAATAACACACCAGAAAGTTTAATTCCTATTTTAGGTTTTACATGGGAAGTTGGTGCTTTGTGCAACTGGTTTATTCGTTACACAAACAAGGAGTATCCCTGTTTTTGTGTGCAGAGGCCTCGGTCGCTGTGCAGCTGTCACTCCAGTTTCAAGAAGAGGAAACGGGAAATTATAGTCCCTTATGGGCATTTCTGCTTTTTGTCCTCTCCTTGAAGTGGTCCAGCTGGAATGACTGACCTTGGCAAGAACTTTACAGGGAAACAGTTGTTCAGCAGAACGGCTCTTTGGATTTCTTGAGCTGCATCTTGTGCTCGAGTGCCTGTTCACAGGCACACGCATATAATGGCAGTAAAACAGCATTTCTGGAACGGTGTGTCCTGCAGGCTCCAAGGGCGTTTGCATCACCTTGCTCTCCCAAACCAGAAATTCTAAATAATTTCTTGTTCTGTGCTTTAGCAGTTGGGGTGATACTGCTGGTCTGCTTCTGTGTGTTCTGTTACCCTTACTTGATTTTCTGTGGAGTTTCTCTCCAGGTTTGCTGGAGTTCTTTCCAGGTCTTGGTGGAGTTCTCTCCAGATTTTCTGGAGTTTCTCTCCAGAACTCTCTCCTGGAGAGTTTTCTCCACTTTCCAGGGGGTACAAAATGGGAATATGTCCTTTTCATGCTGAAGGTAGAGTTGACATCCTTGAATGGGCACAGAAAGTAAACTGACAAGCACAGAAAGTAAGCTGACAAGTTTTCACCAGAATTCTTTTTGCTACTGTCCCCCCCCCCCTTTTTTTTTTAAGACAAGTGAGCAAAACTTTTATCTTGACAATCTTGCGTACGCCTTGGTAGGACAGAGCTGGGCCTCTTTCCCCTGTAAATTTAAATGTTAGAGAGAAGGAATACCTTGTGGAGATATTAAAAATAGAAGCAAGAGCATCCTTTCCTTTAAAATCTGCAGAAAGTCTGATTGAAAGTGGACGTGGATGGACAGAGAACCACAAGCACATCCTCTGCTATTGCCTGTGTGCAAAACCTTTTTTCTGAGCAGCAGAAGTCAGGGTGATGTGTCTTTGTGTACCCCACTAGAGATGGGGTGAAGTCTCCGCAGAGGATGGTGTGCCAAAGCTCCTTTGCTGTCCAAGTGTCTGTAGCAGGGATCAGGCCTGCACTTTAGAAATGAATCCCCAATCCAGTCCTGGGCTTTGGTTCGTGTTGTGGAGCACACCCAGACCGTGGGTCTGGATTAAACAAATGAGGATGTGTTCCAGAAGTGCACATAGGAATGTGCTCTAGCTCCTAACAGGTGATCAGTACCCAGGACTAGGCTGGAGCTGACGTGAAGGAAAAAAGACCCAGTGTCCATATTGCAGTTCTCTTGGGGTTGCTCTTCAGATCTGCCCTCACTGTGTCACATTTCCTTTTAATGTGGGCTTAGTCATAAGAAACTGATTTCTTGTTGCTTGAATCCAGACTGCCTGCACTTTTGTTACTGCTGTAGAGCCCTTTGTTAAGGGCCACCCATTGCACCTCCGTGCCCATTTGAGTGCTGATCCCATCTTCATCACAACAGTCACCGTGGATGCCCTGAAGGGGAGTAAATACTACTCCACCACAGCGCCAGAGCTGCCAAATGCTCCTACAGTGACACAAGTAGAAGATGACACTGTAGGCGATTTAACTCACGAAGAAAGTAGTCATTTCCCTGTTGAACACCCACGTCTCCCAGTGACATTTACGACCAGGAGAGCGGATAAACCAATGCACGTTAAAAAGGCGCCGGTGCGCCAAATATAGCGGAGAGGTGGATCAAGAACAGTTAATTTCTGACAGAATGTACCCCGTTGTATTATCTAGGTCAGTACAGCCTGGGAGATGTCCTACATAACTGGCGGCCACAACGAACCCAAGTTGCCTGTTGGCCCTGGTGAGTGGGAGAGGGGCAGAAAGCCGCGGGTGAGGCATCACAGGTCCCACCTGGAACGTGCTGATTTCTTTGTTTTGTGGCTCCCTTTTGAATCTAAACCGTGGCAGTGGGTGATCAGGTAAACAGCTTCTTTGCATGCTCCCCCCTGCTGCAGTTTGGGGAGGAGTTTCCCTGGCCTTTTCAAGCACTGGAGGCAGCTCTGTTGGTGGAGGGGAGAGCTCTGGTTTTTTGGGGGCGATCTGGCTGCAAGTTTCCTGATGGCTTTTAGCTTCTGCCAAGGGTAGGGGCTATAAGAGTGTTCAGCCAAAACACGTGGATCCTCAGTCTTTTCCAGCCACCAGTGGCTCGTGCACACACATTTCCCCTTTTCCCGGGCTTGTGTGGTGGAGGAAGCAGTGTGCCCCCAATGAAAGGCTTCTGCTTTCATTCAGCCACAGACACTCCTGCTTCCTTGTGCTGCTGCTTTCAGTCAGATTGACCTCCTTCCCTGAGAAATGGTTAGTTTTTGAGCTGCAGTTGCTCTGTTCTTTCCCCTCATCCGGATCCTTCCCTGCTCTTTTCCTTATTGCAGTAGTCAGGGATGGATGTGTTTCTCACTGTCATTGCAGACACGATGTTTTACACCAACCCAGACACATGCTGAGCACCATTCACAACGAACATCCTCACACACTGTGGGCATAATGCATTTAAAATCAAAACCAGGAATGTACAAGAACATGTGGGATCAGTGGATATGGTTAAAAATCCACGTGCTTCTGCCATGTCTTCAGGTGTGTGGGGCAGGTTGCTTGAACTCTGTGCATTTGCCTCTCTGTCCCTTCTGCTGTTTGTGCCGCTTAAGGCCTTACTCCTGACTTCAGATGACATGTCAGCTTGCAGTAACATATTTCACATTATTTGTGAGTATATCCTGGAGTTCCTGACAGCAGAAGCAGGTCACCTCAGTGTGCAGCAGCACCTACGAGCGTAGGGACCTTCATTTTTTTTTTCTTTATCCCAGCCTGAATTCCTCCAAAGGTCCCTCCAAAAGACATCATCAAAGAAGTTGTAGTCACTTGGATTCCCAGCTATGGAGAAATCTCAGAGCAAATTAGTTTTGTTGCATTCTAAAGGCACGGCACTGAAGAAGAGCAGCCCTGCACTGTATTCCCAGTGGCCAGTGAGCACATCATCCCACTTTGTTTCTAAATATAACTATGTTCCCTAGTATGCCAGCGTTCTCTGTTTTTCTTTAATTATTTGTTCCACTTCAGTGCCTTCCCCTCAGATTGGTGCAAGTCAGAGATAACTATTATGAACTTCCTAATTACGGTGATATAAATACATGAAGTCTCATACTCCCAACCTGATGTATTTTGGCTGTGCAGGGATCAGTGTGCATTGCCTGCTTTGTCACAGACAGCTGATTTTTTGTGATCTCTCAGGTGACTTTACTCTCTTTGTCAGCAACTGATAAAAAGAAAGCATCAGAAGAACATCTTTTACATTGAATTTTAAGATCTATCTGTTGTTCTAATTCAGACCATTTTTAGTTTCCTGAAGAGTTCAGACCTTTAATTTAAGGCATTGTTTCCTAAAATTCCTCACTGTTTCCAGGAAGGCAAATAAACCCTTTCATCTGCAGGAGTCTCCAGCTTGGATATTGCGTTAGCCAAACCTTGGCTTAAAGCAGTGTCTTTGTGTCTGTGTCATTCCAGATTCCCTATGCAGCAAGTTTGATCAGGAAAGAAAAGCTCGGTGCACACCTCAGCAAAAGCTAAAGGTGAGCTTGTGAAAGAAGGAACACTATTCCACCTGACCCGGTGTTGTTATTTGCAGCCATTGGCAGAATTAATGGGATCATTCTGTTGTTTGATGTTACTGATTCTGGTCAGAGCCTTGTCTGTGGAGGTGTTTTCGTACAAGCTAAAGCTGATAACTGACATGTGGTGTGAGCTGCGAGGCTTCACGGGGGTGGGAGATGGATCATTGGGTCCTGCAGTGACAGGACAAGGGGGAATGGCTTCAAACTGACAGAAGCTTTAAAGTAGGTATTAGGAAGAAATTTTGTGCTATGGGGGTGGTGAGGCCCTGGCACAGGTTGTCCAGGAAAGCTGTAGCTGCCCCATCCGTGGAAGTATCCAAGGCCAGGTCGGACAGGGCTTGGAGCAACCTGGGATAGTGGAAGGTATCCCTAGAAGGTGTCTACTGGAATGAGGTGAGCTTGAAGGTCCCTTCCAAACCAAACCATTCAGTGATTCTATTGTTCTGATCACCTGAGCGTATGGTTTTCCTGACACTGGAAGTGTCATCAAGGTCATATTAACTCCAATGGAAAGAGGGAAATACCTTGGCATTCACAGTGTAGAAGAATGTTCACACATGAGCAGGTAGGAATGGGTTTTTCTGCCCTTAATGGAACTACTTCAGCTCCAGGAAAGAGCAGCATATTAGGATATATTGGGATTTTTACAGGACCCCGCTGACTGTAGATCTGTAGTTCAGTGTCCTGCAGAAGGAGATTATCCTGCTGCTCATGTGGAGGGCCTTCCTAAACCCAACACTGCATTTTTCAGAACTGTTTATTAGAATCACCCAGTTAGTAGAAACTCCATCAATAGTGGCCTGGGAGAGTCCAGTTTTGAGTGCTAAAGTCTTGACATTTAAATAAAGTCCCCCTTTTCCCTTTTTTGAAAAAAAAAAAAAAAAGAGGATTAGGGATTGGAGACAGAGGCAAAAAGCTGGTAGCCCTGCTGCTGTGTTATGCCACAAAATCTGGTTTGTGGAATCCCCCTTGTTGGGGGATTAAAAAAAAAAAGCTATTCAAACATAGAGATCTCAGCAATGCACAAAGTAGAGGTATTCAAGAGAGAGTCTGGGACATCTGAGAAGGGATTGATAGTACAGATGAAGGAGGTTTGCCTGAGCTCTGGATGAAGCAGATACTTAAAAACATTAGGAGTTAAGTATAGAGTAACCAGATAACCAGCATCTGTGGCCTTGAGCTTTGCCTGTTGAGATAAGGGCATTGATCTAAGCATTGAGTTTGTCTGTTTTGGCCTCTTGAGCAGACTTTCTTATTGACTGCCAGCACTTTCTGGTTGAGTTTAGATTAATCTTGAGTGCTGATTTAAAACAAATTCAGTGATATTAATACCCTGAATAAAACAGCACGCTTCCCCAGATGAGAAGCAGCAGGCCCTGCCCTCAGAGCCTTGTCCACAGCACTCGATGTACAATAAAAGCCTGCCTGAGGATGGCAGCACCAGAGGAAAGGCACTATTTGTTCCAAGCATCAGATTTCCATCAGCTGACAATCCCTGCAAGGAAGGTGCTGGCGCCACAGCAACCAGCATTTCCTGCCTGTCTGCAGAGAGCGTGAAGGACGGATGCGCTCCTCGCGCTGTTTTTGTTTCAGAGGCACACCATCCCTGCAGACAACAGGGATTTCTGCAAGCAGGCCCTGGTGCTTTTGAAAGATTAGTTGTTACTTAACTGCTAAGCTAGATCAGTCAAGCAGAGAATCGCAACCGTGTTGTTCAGGAGCAGTTCCGAGCCCTCAAATATGCGAAGCAGAAGAAAAGAGTCTCCTCAAGAAGAGATGCGTAAGCGCGCATTCCTGCCCACGCAGTACGCCCTGGGGGTGAAGACCCTCAGCCTCTCAGTTCATCCCCTGTGTTCCTCAGCTGCCCTTGCTGGGCCCTGTGCTCCTTTCCACAGCAGGTCTTGTGTTTATTCACACTGCAGTCAGTTAAAACTTGCACTTCATCATTAATTCCATCATTATTTCCACCAGACCCTGCAGGTACTCACTAGCAAACTCTCAAGGGATGCTCCTAGGGCAGGTGACCTGTGTGTGTCCCTTTTTCAAGGGTTGCAAATAAGTGTCATAATTCTGTGAGTATCTCAAACTTGGACTTAATGTTGGTAACACTTTATTTCTCTCTCTCTTTTCTTTTGTTTCTTTTTTAATTCCCAGAGGCACGAGAGTTTTTGCAGCTGTTACCTTACAAGTTATAACCCAGTCAGAAACCTGACTTGTATATAGACTGTGAAATGGAAGTGTTTGGGGATCTAAATAACAAAAAAAATCAGGTTCCTCTGAACCTAAGGACAAGTGACCTCATAGTATCATGGACAACCATGTCAAATAGAATGTAGCAGCCATTTATTAGTAAACACAAAACCACAAAAAAAAAAAAATGCCTGTCCTTGATCTTTTTTTTTTTTTTTTTTTTTGGTGGTACCAAAGTTTAAGTCTTTGTGTTTTTAGAAGGACTGTTGAAGTTGATAGAGAAAATGCTTTTGACGAATCGTGCAGATAAGCTGTGAAAGGAGCTGCTGGCCCTTTCAGCACCACAGACACTTGACAACATCTGCCAGTTCATCTCTTGCTTTGGGATAGTGGTGGTTTCATGGAAAGAAGTGAACGTCTCACCAGATGGGCCAGAACCAGATTTGGGTGGACGGATGGATGGATGGATGGATGGATGGATGGATAGATAAAGCAGCGTTAGCCATACACAGTGCTTTTTAAAAGCAAACTGGAGATTCTCACACCCCTCTCCCTCATCCCTTCCCTCCCCTGGTATTTTGCCTGCTGTACGAATTACGATTGTACTCCTCTGGAAATATTTTACAATTTAATATTGAGTGTAATTAAGAATATAATCACTGTTATCAAAAAAGGTATTTAACTCTGTTGTAGTTTCTTTATCATTCATGTGGATAAAAAGTCTATAATAAAAAAAAGAAAACTATGAGATAATAGTTGCGCTTCCCTGTAATTTAATGCTATGCTTACTCCACTAAAGCAAACAACTGGGAAATTTATCCCCAAGAATATCCTTGTATAAGCATTTTAATTCACAAATAATACGTTGAAGTGTTTCATGGTGGAAATTCTCTGCCTCTGGTTATTTTGAAAACGTTTGGAAGTAGATTTAGTACAATTTCAGGAGTGCCTTGTGGATCCACAGAAACAAAGGGAGACATGCCAAAGTTGACTTTTGAGACTGCAGGCGTAGTCCACCGAGTCTTTGCCTGGTGATGTGCAACACCCTGATTGCCGAGGCTCTCCTGGGTGAATTCATCTTCATGCTAAAGGTCTCAGTCCCAGACACCGTAGTCCCTGATCCAGAAGATCTCCCACACCAGTACAGCACCACCAGCACCCCAAAGTGGTTTTGGCCATCCCCAGCATCTGGATGTGTTGCAGAGTCGCTCTTTCAGTATTCCCCTCATTCCCAGCAAAGGCCTGGGAGATGAAACCATCAGGCTTTACAGCTCCTTGGTGCAGCCAGAAGATCTGGAAGGCAGGGGAGGAAGGGCACAGCCTGTTTTTGTGCCATTTGCCTGCGTAGGTTCTGGCAGTAGGTGACCTGACAGGACTCACTGAACTGGCAGCATTATGGCCTTGGTAGCATGGGGGAAAAGGCAACAAAAGCACCACAAAAGCTGGACCAGGTCCAAAAGTTCCACCCGTGCCAGTGCCCTGTTCCCAGTTACAGGTGAAAGCAGACACTTTGTGAAAGCACAGGAGCCATGAGAGGTATGTTCCCAGAGTATTGTTTTAATTGCTCGTGATTCACTGCTCGTGGGTTTTCTGATCTAGACATGATGTCTTGTTCCTAATAACCCTCAACGGATTTTTTTCTTCCATGAACACGACCAGTGACTTTTTAAAACCTAGGCCCACTTTTAGCAGCTTAGAGCATTCTGTGGCAATAAACTCCACAGCTTAAATACAGCTTGTGGGGAAAAAGAAAACCAGCTTCTGATACTTGGAGCTGCCAAATTTAGCTTCATTTTGTGCCCTGGGCCCTTTGTACTGGATGAGACCAGTTGCCTATTGACTACTGACAGTTCCCATCCACCTTCTCTAGATCAGTCATGATTTCATAGGCATCTATGGAACTTTCATGTTGTCTTTTTTCCAGGTTGAGTTGTAGTCATCCCTCCAACACAAGCAGTCCCACAGCTTTGTAGCCTTCACGAACCTTTTCCCAGTCGCATCCTTTATGGGATGCAGAGCTAGCTGCACAGAATATTCAGGATACAGGATACTGTATAGGTTATTGCACAGAGTGACACAGTGATGTTTTCCATGATGAATGAACCTGGCTGCAGTGTGGTGGTAAAATCCCTTACCACTGTAGATCAGAAATTTTCCTCAGCCATAAAGCAATCCCGTTGCTCAATAAGAAATTGCCGCCCTAATGGCTTCTGAGTGCCAGAGCTCCTGGATGTGGTCAGGCCTGCAGAGTAGCCTGTTGTCCCTCACCGTTTGAGAACCAGCCTGTTCAGGCCCAGGAGCAGACACAAAGCACCCTCAGCAGATTTGTTTGTTTTCTGCTCCCAGCTCAGCAGTGTTCAGTCCATCATGCTCTCCGTGGACTTCCCAAAGCAAGTAAGCAGCCCTGCTACGTATTGTTGGAGTTGTGAAACTGTGTTAAGTGCCCAAGTTCACACACATGACAGGTCGAATAAGCAAACAAATAGGCTCCAAACTGAACGTTCAGGCTTGAAATGTCCAATTTCCGCTTGGTTGTTTGCTCTCAGCTCCCCACTCAGGTAGTGGACGCTCCGCGTGCCCGGGTTGTAAGTGATTCGTGGGGCACAACTACAAATGCTGCAGTGGGACATGAATCTCAGAATCAAGCATGAATTAGGTGTTTCGAATTTAAAAAATCATTCCTCACGCTAGTAATGTGATCCTAGAAAACAAACAAAGAGCAGTTACCACCTAAACAAATCTACGTCAATAAATATCCAGGGAAGCTTCTTATCACGAGTTCCTTTTTGTTTGCTTTCCTCTTGTGCCAAAGTTTGTACACATTAAAGTGACAAGGATCCCATTAAACACTAGTGTTTCAGGGACTCAACCCTCAGTGTTTCCACCAGCTGGCATCATAAAAGGTAAAAAAAAAGGATACTGAAGATTTGCCCAGTGGTTGGTATGTTTCTATATGGAGTACACACACCCTAAGGTTGTGTTTACACAAATGTTCCCCTGTATTTGAACTCAGCTAAATCCCTGTCATGGCCCTGGCGGGGTTGTGGTTGAGCCCACTGGAGTCCTGGGGAGCGCTTCCCAGCATGGATGGGGAGTCAGCCCAACCCTGCAGCTTCTCCCGAGGTGGTTTGGAAGTGGCCACCCTGAGCTGAAAGGTAATGAATGTCTCGTTGGGTGGATGAAGCTCTTCAGTGCCACGTGGGAACGGTCCCAGACACAGTTAGTTTACTCCCGTGGAACAGCACACGCTGTTGATGCCCTTGACATAAAATAAGTGACAAGTTAGCATGGAAAATAAACATTCAGTTTTTCTGTCATATGACGTGCAGCTTGTCAACACCTGCGTAGGTGACCAAATACCACTTCCACAGCTACTGCCCCATGAGAAGAGGCAAAAGATAATGTCTGTGTAACAGTCCTTAGCTGTAGCCTTTTGTTCACCAAAATCCCCTGAGAACGGCAGAAACCCCAGCACAGACTATGTGCTGAGCTGTGATGTGAATTTTTGGATTGACAGGATTACGTTTTACCCCACCGAGGTTTTTTCTATGAACTGCTCACAACACCTCCCACCTGGGCTCTGTCCCTGCAGTCTGGTGATGCTTCTCCAGGACTGAGGACATACATTGTTTGCTTCTGAGGCCCTTTAGCACAGTTACTTATGTTGGTGAAGAAGTGCACCAAGCAACAGCATGAAGGTGTGTGCTTTCCTTTATTCCAGGGCATGGGAACACACCTTCTCTCAGGAGCATAATTTTAGGTGCCTTCAAGCCACCTCTTTCAGTGACCTTGTGTGCCTTTTGTTGACCTTGTTCTGAAATGGCAGATGCAATCCACAGAATTCTAGAACAGTTTGGTTTGGAAGGGACCTTAAAGCCCATCTCATTCCACCTCCTGCCGTGAGCAGGGACACCTTACACGAGACCAGGTTGCTCAGAGCTCCATCCAGCCTGGCCTTGTGAGTCATGAACAAGCCTATTGAAGCAGAATGAGCATTTGCTGCTCTTGAGATCAGTCGTGCTGATGAACAAATGTCTTGAGGATTAAAAAAAACCCCGTTGACTCTGCCAGAATTGGCCAATTAAAGGTGCTACAGTAAAAATACAGAAGTTTTGTCCGCACTGTGTATGGCAAGCAGGTTAAGGCCCTGACAATTAACAGTAAAAAAAAAAAAAAAGTGATTTTTTTTTTTTATTATTAATCAATTCTTGAAGCCTTTTGTCTTCTGTGACAGATTAAAGCTCAGATTTCTTCAAGTTATTTTTCTTTTTCCATAATTTTTATGTAAAACCTCAAGGCAAGTGCGCCAAAAGTTTTGTATAAATTCTGCAGTGTATGAAAGATAGCACCTCCTCAGCAAACCTGTATTTTTTCAGGCTATGTCAGCAAGGAATTAACAAAAACAAAGTGTAGCATTTGCTGACCCTCTTGGATAACCAGTTTTACCCCGCTGGGTTTTAAGGATGAATCAGTCTGCTCAGCGAAACTGTTGGGAGAGCTCCTGTAGGACACCTTACTGTTTTCCTGTCATCTCCTGTAGCTTTTTTTCTTCCTCTAAAGGGTTTATCTATGCCTAGATGAGCATGGCAGGGGACTGAAACTAGATGATATTTAAGATCCCACTCCAACCCAAATCATTCTGTGATTTTGTGATCCTAAATGTATTTCAACACAATTTTACTTAACTGTCTTGGATTATTCAGTACAATTTTGAGGGGGCTTTTCATTTCATTTCGTTAAGATTATCCTTGATATGTACCCTCATCTATGTAATGTTTTATTTCCAAACTGCTAGCCAAGAATTCAGTAATAAATCCCAGAGCAGATAAATAACCTACAGTGGTACTAAGAAGCTCTGGCCAGCTCGTGCCCTGTGGTTTGCACCTCCGTGGCCTTGGACACACTTGGCTGGTTCCCCTGGTCTCGGTGGGACTGTTTTATCTCTGCTGGCAGTTTGCAGTAGTGGACTGCACCCAGGCCACGTGAGATAAGATGTTTCTGCGGGAAAGAGATGCCTCCTCCACCACAGCTCCCCACTCTCTGATCTCAAGCTTCTCCACAAAACCGAGCTTGAGGTGAGGTGGATACTGGGATTTAAAAAAAAAAAAAAAAGTATTAAATAAAAAAAAATTAAGAATATTCCCCTTCAGGAATATTCAGAGCATCCCTTTCTTTTTCCTTAATGTCTTTGAAACTTCAGTGACAGTGAATTTCCATTTCTACTAGAAATTTGTGGAGAAAACATGTCCCAGTTTCTTCCATCACATCTTCACACTGGGCACATTCAAGGGATGGAGATCTACCATACAGATGTTCAGTAGCTTGCAGGAGTGAGGTCAGCTCTGTATTTAGCAGCTTTTCCCCTTAGGACACGATCTGAATACCAGAGAAATCAGTAAAGAGATTCCCATTAACTCTGGTGACCTTTGGATCAGACTCAGAAATCACAAATGGTTTCCACAAAGCAATCTCAGTTTTGATTTGAACTTTCTCTCAGTTTGATAAAGAAGGAAAGCACCAGCACTTGCCAGAATACAAAGTCCTCTCTTCTCAGGAACTCTTTTGTGGCATGTACAACACAGAAACTATTTTAACAGCACGCTTGTTCTGTCTTAAAGCCATACAAAAGGCCAGTGATGCCCTGGAGGATGGGAGAGAAGATACCTACACACCAAGTGTTCTCCTCTGTGGATGACACAGAATGGATAATTGATGTGTGACTTAACAAAAAAATGTGTCCGCAGGCCTGCTCTCTGCTGTTCATCTCTCTGTAAAATCTGTTTAATGTTGTTAATTTGCTGTTTCCTTAAGCCACAGCTGGGGTCGTGCTCAGTGTCTTGGACTGTGGACACCTTCCAAACAATCTCCAGGGGACTTGGAGAGGTGCTTTGGTCCTGTTTGGTCCTGTGACGTAAGAGGGGCTGAAGTTGTGCAGTTACTTATCTAAGCACAGCAAAAAAACCTGTCAATCTCTGTTGTTTTGAAACGCCTGCCGATCTGGGGTTTATTAATGTTTTCTTTGTGCCTGCATTAACAAAAAAGAAGCCTCCACCCTGGAGCACCACTCCCTCTTTGACCACAAAGCGCAGGTAACCACAGCTTTTCACGAGATAACTTGGTGCAGTTGCCAGCTCAGCTTCAATCTGGCGTAGGGAATGGGGGCTTTTGCAGAGCAAAACGAGGTCCAGAGCTGTGAAGATGTGACCCTCCCAAACTGAGCCATGGGAAAAGGTGGGTGCTGAAGGGATAGATCGATGCTGCCCTCCTGCCCATGGTGCACGGATGCCTGGCTGCAGGAAACACCACAATGAACCCCGCTTGAAACCCTAAACTGGCTCTCTCCACTGGACAGCTCAACAACGACTCCTTAAATTCCCGCCTTGTTCCTGTCAGTGCAAAGAGCCAGGTCAGGCTATGTAACACCCCGAGAACAAGGGTGGGGGTCAGACTTGCCATGGTCCCATAGCCGCAGATGATGGGGTTTCCTTGCCTGGAGAGCACCCAAACCCTGCCTTCTCCACCCAGCTTTCTGAAGGAGACCCAAAGGCACTCCCCCCTGGGACATGGCATGTTCCTGCAGTGACTCCTGAGCACAAGCTACAGAGGCAGTTTTCCTGCAGGAGTTCATGCACATCAGAGAGGGTCCCGTGCCCAGCGGAAGCCCTGGCAGGCTCCTGGGTGGGGCCCGACTGTGCCTCCTGCTCCACCAGAAAGATTGTGAAAGGAATTGCTTAACAAAAGGATGGTGAGTAAACCCTCTGTTTGATCCACCTCCACACTTTATTGATTGTCCCCACACGGAAGAGATTATCCTGCCCTCATAAAAACCTCGGAGAAAAGGAAGCAGTCAACAGAGGCAAATGAAGTGAGCAATTAGCCCGAAACCCTTCAGAGCAGCTTCACTTTCAGGCAAGGCCTAAGCAGCACGATGCTGACACAGGGATCTCCAGCAGTCACAAGGTAATTTAGAAATTTGTGATCTTATTCTGCTGTATATTTTAATTACTGTGGTGTATTTCCTTGACTTTTACAAGCTCAGGGTTCTCCTTAGGACATCTTACTGAGGTGACAAGAAGAGGTTGTATCTTGGGGGGGCTGGAGGACTCCCTAGCAATCAAGTTGGTTTTCCATTCTCAGTATCACTCAGCCCAGTTCTCCCTCCACCAGGGGAAATTTCACAAGATCCTGACACAGATTCTGGGCCAACATTTCAGTTTATTCACATGCATTAATGGGCAAGAGGCAAAGCCTGGACCATCAGTGTTTGCAGCCTGTAACAACCTGGGCACATTTCACAAAATTATGCTGTGTGCTTTTACTGTCCAAGCTTTAAAAAAGTAGGAGCTGCTGGTCACTCTGGTTCATGTTGATAGGCTGCAGTGATAGAATAACTGGTGCTGGTTTTAAATTAAAATAGGGGAAAATCAGACTAGGCAGAAGGAAGAAATAGCTGAGGATAAGGGTGGTGAGGCACTGGCACAGGTTGCCCAGGAAACTTGTGGATGCCCCATCCCTGGAGACATTCAAGGTCAGGTTGGATGGGGCTGGAGCAAGCTCCAGACTGGTCTAGTGGAAGGTGTCCCTGCTCATGGCAGGGGGGTTGGAACTAGATGACCTTTGGAGGTCCCATTCTGTGTGGAATTTTGAGACCTGAGAGCATATTGCCAGGCAATTTATTCTTGTATTTATTAATTGGATGCGTCCTGTGACTCCACATTTTCTTTCTATTCCAGAAAAAGGAGCTAGAATAGAATAAAATAACATTTGGAAATGTGTGCTTATGTGTGTGTTTGTGATTGTGTGCCAGTATTTATACAGGGTGACACCTGAATCTGACTTGAATACCTGCTTTTTACACATTACACTTTCCAATAATAAAGGGTGTCGTAGTTGTAAGTTTCACCAAGTGGAATATTAATCATAAAATCAAGAGTCAGGAGAGGTCCTTGAGACTCCCATCCATGAAGAAGATTCTCTGACACATGTAAGACTCATAGTTAGCCTCAGTTTCGCTTGAAATTTGGTTAATGATACGCCTTTGCCCAAAGAAAGTTTTACTCATTTTGAGAAAGTCGGTGCTTGAATGAGGGGTTTGGTATTGATATGGCAAGGTAATGTTCTTTGCTACAAAGCAAGACATTGTATTTTGGGCCCCTGTTACCTTTTCCATCTACTTGTTGACCATTCCTAGTTATTTTCTTATGTGGTAGCTGAGATTTTTTACAGCAGTTAAGCTTCTGGAGGTAGTAAAAGGCAAGGTGTAGCCTCTGCTCCGTGTCCTGAGGCACACTGGCTGGGATTAGATAAAAGTGTCTGCTAGGTGTGCTGGAATGTGATGGAGAGAGACCGCCAGTCTGCAGAACAGTGATAGCAGAATCTGTCTCGTAAGTCAGTTGTAAAGATAATGCCATTAAAGACAGTGAAATGGTCAGATGTCCTAAAGGAATCTAAAATGAATGTGCTGGGTTTGAATATTAAACAGCATTCTGAATGTCTGTTTGCTTAATTTTTCAGGATGGCCCATGCTGATGGCGAAGGTTTCCACAACATGATGGTTTTTGAGGAAGAAGGTGTTTTACCCTCCTATCTGTTTCCATTAGAACCTTAAATAAGTTTGGCAGTGTGTATTTGTGTGGTGACACTGCTGAGTGTTATCAAGTATGTAAGAAGGCAGATATAGGGTGTTGAATGGGCTCAAAAGAAACTGATGAATCAGCCATGGTAGAACCATTTCTGTGGGGGTTTTAGGGTGGGAAGAATGGTGCAAATAAAAGGAGGCATTGCAGCAGACAAGAGGAGGACTTGGAGGCAGAGCTAGACGGGAGATGTGAGAAAAATTTCACTCCTTTATGTTTGGAATTAAATCCAAGAGCAAAGTTGGATGAAAGCTGATTGAAAAGGGTGAAGGTGGGTGGAAAGTGCTGGCTAGAGAGGCAGTAAGAGCCAGGATCCTGGTATGGCTTTACTGTGAGCAGGTGGATAATATGTGGAATAACTTTGTGGTCTAACAGTGCAGGGCAGACTCTTCCACCCTGAGATCCATAGGGCTGCATTTCAGT
Organism: Oxyruncus cristatus; assembly: GCA_013399855.1. Lineage (NCBI taxonomy): Eukaryota > Metazoa > Chordata > Aves > Passeriformes > Cotingidae > Oxyruncus > Oxyruncus cristatus. The sequence continues at coordinate 269,904 of VXAY01002792.1, forward strand.
CCCAACCCTGAAAAGCAGCTTTGCTTTGTTCTTGGGTAGATAAAGACCCACAAGTTACTAACTGAACTGTGAGATTTTTTTACTTCTACAAAAAGTAGTTCCCAGGAACACCCCCTTAACACAGAGCTGGCCACCCCATGGCTTGAAGCGGGAGGACTGTCCGCATGTGCAGCCTGTAACAACCTGGGGTCATTTCACAGAACGCCGCATTTCTTAAAGCTCTTTGTTGGCAAAACTCACCCGTGATTTCCGTGTTCTTTTCAAGGTTCACCACCCTCCACTTACGCCATTGTCATGGTGTCTCTCAGTGGGAGCCTCTTGCTGCTGGTTGCCATCAGTGTAGCAATAAGCATTCTCCGGAGGTGAGTGTCAGGGAAGTAGGAGAGGACCCAGAGTCACCACGGGAATGCGTGCAGGGATGAATTCCTGCATGAGCCAGGAGTGGTCAGGGAGCCCCATGGGAAGAGCCTGCCAAGCCCAAGTGCTTCCTGGGGTCTTCCCAGGCTCCTTCATCAATGATGACAGTGGCTGGAGAATTACTGGGGTGGGTGCTTGGGTAATATCAATTTATAGCTGGTCAAAATTTTTCTCCTCATTCCCAGATTTTCCACATATTATGTGTGTGTGTGTGTGTGTGTGTGTGTGTGTGTGTGTGTGTGGGTATGTATTAAAATTCAATTAAGGAAAATTAAGAGACCCAGGCCCCTAATTCTCCCTACTGCCAAAATTTTAATTTTTTTCGATGACCCGAAGCCACAAAAAGAGGGACATTCCTTGTGATGTTTGTTTCTATAATGAGAGAATGAATTCTATGTTTTGAGAAGTCTCTTCAAACCAAAATTTTCTTCCGTTTTAGTTTGATCGAGGGGAGAGGAAAAAGCCACCTCCATAATTAAATAAATCAGCTCTATCCCAGCTATCAGTTCTGTACTGCCATTAGTTACATCCTGTTATTAATTGGATTGGGTTCGAAATACCAGCAGCTCCTCATCCTGATAGGACACCCAACAGTTTGTTTTTTCTCCATTTCTGTTGTGCAAGGCGCTGCACATCGAATTATTCCTCCAGAAACCTCAGGACACCCGTGGGGGTGGAGAACGTTACTGTGACAAAGAACAGCTCTGAAAAGATCTCAACAGTGGATTTAACTGGCCCGGTGTGTGTAAATTACCTTCCTGACAAGCAAAATGCACCCCCAGCCAGGGTCTACCATCTCTGAAGAGACAATTCCCATTTTTGCTGTTCTTCTTTGCTTCTTCTGCGAAACACCCCCCGACTGCAGTGCCAGAGCGACGTATGGCCCACAGCTTCTTCCGTCTGCAGCTTTCTTGTGGAGAGAAAAGGGGATAAAGGGCTCAGGGATATGTGCTAATGAGTGGATGGACAGACATGGTGCACTTCATTTTCTCCACCATAGCGCTGGACTGTGAACTCATACCACGAAAGTATTAGAAAATGCAGGGAAACTACATTTTTTTTTTAATGGAAGTGGAGAAAAAGCCTGGACACATGTACCTTATCTCTGTGATGTGTTGTGTTTAAAATTTACTGTCGAGATTTACAACTTCCCATATTGTCTCTTCCTGCGGGGTGAGTCATGGGAATAAAGTACCGGGGGGGGATTCCTGGTTATTTTTACAAAGATTTCCCAATCCCTCTGACTCACTGTGAATCCCAGATGCTAAGCCGGGGCCTGACCTTTTGCACATGGTTTCCAACTGACTGCAGGACTCTGTGGCTCTGCTAACATTACTGGACAGGCTGCAGCCTCTAAAGTTGAGGGAATGGCCTGAGGTTGTGTCAGGGCAGGGTTAGGTTGGATTTCAGGGAAAGCTTCTTCCCCCAGAGGGTGGTCGGGCACTGAACAGGCTCCCCAGGGCAGTGGGCATGGCACCAAGGCTGACAGAGCTCAAGAAGAGTTTGGATGATACTCTGAGGCACAGGGTGTGACTCTTGGGAATGGGCCTGTGCAGGGCCAAGAGCTGGACTCAGCGATCCTTGTGGGTGCCTTCCAGCTCAGCATATTCTGTAATTCTCTGAAGTCACCAGGTCTGTGATTTGATTTTTTACCTGCCCACCATTACAGCCTGAAGGAAGATACCATCTATTAATCTTCAATTAGTGCTGCAACTTCCCCATCACTGATGACCTCTGCCTCTGGCATGACACCAGCTTGCTGGGAACAAGCCTGACTGTTCTCCCCATTCAGGTGGCAGATCAGGTTAGGCTGGGATCTGGCACCAAGAGGGATCAGTGTGCTCCCTGCATCTGGCCAGCCTATTCCAACTTCATGCCCTTTGCTAACGGCTGCTAGGAATCCGTGGGTTACAGCCTATGAATTTCCTCCTCTTCCAGGATTAGATGGGGCCAGTGGCTCACTGGGAAGGCTGCTGGTGGAGAGTCTGGCCCCAGCAGGACACACTGGGACACCAACACACTCGTGTCAGTTCCTGCATGTTGTACTTGTCAAAAGAGGGACTTGGGGCAGGCGCAGGAAGATGAGGCTGCCCTGCTCAGATCCACGTGGGCATTTCACAGACCTGAATGAAAATCTGTGCCACAGAGGTGGGTGGTCTTTGATCACCACTGAAACTCCTCCAGGTTTGCCCTAAAAGGGCAGTGTCAGTAATTTTTCTGTTAGCAGTGGTGGAAGCCAGACCTGATTCCGAAGCTGCAGGCACATGTCAGCCATCCCTGGTGGATGCTCAGCCACAGCAGGATCCTTTGACAGTATTACATGATCCTTTAGCCATGTTCCCATTCAAAACACTGCTACTGACACCTTTTTCCATCATCCAATGGAAACACATCCATACAAGTCTGTATGGAAAACACCAGAGCCACTTGGGTTTCCCTCTTTGCATACCTGTGTTGAGGCAGCTGCTCCTGCCTGTCTGCTGCGGTGACACCAACCTCAGACATCCCTTCCCTTTGCTGTCTGTAATATCCCTGCTTCTTCTTCAAAAGGACAAAATCCACCCCCTTTCAAAATTCATGGAGCTGTTTCCCCGCCCTCTAAATCCCTCCCTGAGACGTGCTGGTGCCTCAGCCCCTACAAATCCTGCCCATCTGTCAGCAGGGAGGTTGGGCTAAGCACAGACTTTTAACTCTCTGACAAAGACTATTTGTTTCTTTGCTGCCCCGCTCCCCATGGTGGCCTGCTTTTGATACCCACCGTCTTCCAGCTGAGAGATGGACTGGAAAACTCCTACACCTGTCACCTCTGTAAAATATCTGATACTGAGCGTAACAGGATTTGGTTCTGGACTGGGGTATTCCAGCAAAAACACAACACAGACGGTGCCAATAATCATAGAACAAGGTAATGTCACAGAGTCAATCTTTAAGGTCCCCTACAACTCAAATAATTCCATGTTTCTGTGACAACACTGGAATAGTGATGATACCAAGATGAACAACAGCATGTGTGTGCATGTGTGTGTTTGTGTGTCAGCACTAGGAAACAACTGACTTTTTTTAAAGGCCGTTACGGTTACAGAGTCAAGTACGATGAACTTAGGAAACAGCATCAATAAATTTGGGTGTAAATTCAAAATTTTGTATTTGTTTTCATTTTGTTCATCAATCCCCAGGCAGACCTTTTGTGTATGAAGCTGTATTAATGTTCTCTCGAGGTACAAATCTTGGGAAAGCTGGCAGGTTGTGTGTTTTGAAGGGGGCGGCTCCTCACTTCCCAAACAAGCAAGGGCAGAGATGATCCATGGCTCATGGACAAGACAGGGACCTTTCCTGTATGTAGCTGCTGAAGGGTAAGAACCAGGTACACGTTCTCTGAAATGCACAAAATCTTGTTGCATTCCCAGCTTTGGTGGTTAAAACAATCATCTGAGCATTAAATCAGCTACTCAATTCGTGCTTCCAAGAGATGTGTTGCGTCAGTTGGATGCATCATTAACCTTTACAGCAGTTTGACAGTGCTATAGGTGTGATGAGTAAGGGCTGACAAAGGCTTCAGTTTCACTGTGAAATGTAGCAATGGGATTTATTTGTAGCACCTGACTGAGCCACAGAACCTAAATTTTTTCACATGCACAGTTTTTTTTCAGTTAATGGCGTTAGTCACAGTAGAATTTGGTAAGAAAGTTGCCGCCAACAAAACACGTTTCTTCACTTTCAGCTTGGGACGGTTTGGGCCGATTTCCAGCCTTTCCTGTGTCACTCTTACTGAACATGTCTGGGTATGCAAAATATCTAAAGAAGGAAATCACTAAAGTTAGTTCAGAAAATAAACTCAGAGGATGGTGGTTGAAGTCATGACAAGTCTTCCTCTGGCCTGGTATGTGCTCACCAGGAATGAACCAGTGTAACCCTGCAAACTCACAAGCAACAAGCCCAATTCTCTGTAGGGGACAGTGAGACCCAGTGAGATGTGCTCTGTCTGACGATATTGAATGATAAACTGGGAACAAAAAATACCAAGGTCTTCACAATACTTCACCAGACTGAAGTTCAATCGTTTGGCATCTGCAAGGTGGTTTAAAAATGTCCTTTATGGTGATTGAGTGCACCCTGCAGATGACACCACAGGAATTTACTGCACTGAAACATAACACCTTAATGAAGGGGGGGGAGGGAAACCTCCTTCCTTTCAGTGCAAGCAACTTTGTCTGCTTTTCCCTTCAACCACGTAACACGGTGATTCAGAGATAAGACTCTGTGGTTGTTAAGTTGCCATGATGGATTTTACAAAGGGGAAAATCATGTCAAGTTTATGTAAGCTTGATAGCAGCCGCTCTTTGGAAATACATCTTAATTATGGGTAAAAATACTAAGCCATAACTTGTACAGTTATTGTAAAAACCTCATTATTTTTTTTTTCAGTGCCGTAATTCTAAGCATTAGCTCTTCACTGAGGTTAGCATTTATTTATGGGTTGGATACTGCAAGGAGGTAGCCCAGGAAATGCTACTTGATGATGGTGGTTATTAGACAAGCCTGTTAGTGCCCCCCCCCCATTTAACTGTATTTAATTATAGAATTACTGCCATAATGCCCTAAGTTGTATCTGAGAAAAAAAGACAGCTTGATTTGTGAGACCATTATATGCCACCACTCACAACTTCTTAAAAAATAGTAATGGCCTTTGGAATGAAATCTTTTCAGCCCAATATTGACTATCTCTGCATGTATGGAGTTTGGCAAAATTCAGCCTTTTTTTATTATTATTTATGGATGGAAAGAGATAGCTTGAATGATAAAGCCCCCAAATTTTGGTCGAATTTTGAGGGGCCCTGGGCACCAAGAAATGGCTCCATTAAAAACATCAAATGGATAGTTATTAGGAGTTTTGCAGTTATACCGAATTTAAAAATCTAGATCAGAAATAAACAAGTTAGGTTGGAATTTTTGAGCTTGCAAGTGCTGGTACACTCAAGTATCCCCACTAGCTGCTGACATATGTGAAGTTAATCACAGACGTAAGAGTTTGCAGAATCTGAATTGTCAGACTATAGAAATAATTTGAGCTTTCATATAACTAAAAACTCCACTACATGCTTAAACAACATTGATCTCACTGGAAGTGCAATGGGTGTTTTACTCGCTTGCCTAAATTGAGACTATATTCCTCTTTGAGACTGAAATGACAAATGCTTTTGACCAGACGACAAAACTCTGATGGACATGTTTGATTTTTGTTGTGTTCTCTCTCTCTTATTTCATAGTAGTTAATTTTGGGGGTAAATTAGTAACGAAACATGCTACAGCTCTAACGATGGGGTGCTTTCTTTTGCCTCCGGTTCTAGTTACTAAAATATTTTGTTATTTAATAGTGATGATTATTGAGATGCATAATATTATGCCACTGACTATACCAAAATGAGTATTTTGGAAAGGAAAGATGAAGACAAGAAGCAGCTGAGGTGTGGGTTTGTCCAGGTGGTGTCTGAGCATCTATTGATTATATGCTTCCAATGCTTAATTAATTGCTGAAGTATCAGATTGCTGGTGAGTGGGTCTTAACATGAAGATGTAATAATGGAGAATAATTTGCCCAGATCAGAAATCTGTGGCAGAGCAAACAGTCGAGTTTGGGGTCTCTCCAGTCCACCACACTAAGCACAAAGTTATGATTTCTGTCGCAGTGAACGGGTCTAATAACCATCAAAGCGCGGTGATTATGCAAATCATTGTACCCTGATTGAGTAATAAAAGCTATCAACCATCCAGAGTTAAGGGGTTTGTGTATTGTATGATTACTGAGAAATAAAATCGGAGTGATTATGCAAATCACCCCCTTCAGCCAATCGGACTGAGGGATGCAAGGGGAAAAAATGCCTATTTGTGCCTCAGTAACAATTTCCCTCAATACAGTACCCCTGAGCTCCAGTTGCTATTATTTTTGTTATTTGACTGCAGAATCGCCCAGAAGCCCTGATCAATCCAACATAAAAGATAATTGTTTTCTTCTGGATTCTGCATCATTTACAAGTTGGACAAACGACATTTGGGATCGGGGCTGATTTCCTGCTAGAACCCTTAGTCGGGGATACAACGCAAATCAACATTNGAGAGAAGGTAGAAAGGGAGGGGAAATGCCGTCCGTAAGATTAAATAAAAATATAACCCCACGTCTTTTTGCATACGTTTTTGATTAATTCCACTGATATTAGGTTACTAATGAGGGGTGGCCACGGGGGCTGCTCCGCGCCGGGCGACGTCTCCCTGCCGGCTCCCACCGCCGGGAGACGCCACGTAACCGCGTTGCTGGAAGAGGAGGAGGAAGAGGAGGAGGAAGAGGAGGAGGATGCGCCTTCGTCCCGCACCGAGACCGAGAGCACTCGCTACGCGGAGAGAGGAGCTTCCCGCGGGTCACCGCCCGTGCCGGGATCCAGGGGGTCCGCGGGATCCAGGGGATCAGAGGGATTTACCGACCCGAAGGAGCCACGGCGATCCGAGAGATCCACGGATCCGAGGGATCCGGGGGGGTCCGAGGATTCCATGGGGCTCAGAGGGATCCACGGATCCGAGGGATCCACAGACCCGAAGGATCCACGGGGCTCCGAGGGATCCACAGACCCGAAGGATCCACGGGGCTCCGAGGGGTCCATGAATCCGATGGACACCAAGGGCTCCAAAGGGACCCATGGGGCTCTGAGAGGCCCACAGACTCGAGGGCCCCACAAGGCTCCAAGGGATCCATGGATCTGAGGGATCCACGGGCCCGAGGGACCCCTAGACCTAAGTGGCCCATGGATGCAAGGGATCCACGGGGCTCCAAGGGATCCAGGGGGCTCCAAGGGATTCAGGGTGTTCCAAGGGACCCACGGGGTTCCAAAGGATCCACAGACCCACGGGATCTACGGATGCAAGGGACCTATGGACATGAGGGACCCACGGGGCTCCAAGGGATCCACAGATCCGAGTGATCCACAGACATGAGGAATCCACAGCTCCGAGGGATCCGCAGGCCCGAGGAATCCACAGATCTGAGGGACCCGTTGAGCTCCGAGGGACCCATAGACCTGAGGGATCCACGAGGCCCCAAGGGATCCATGGATCTGAGGAATCCACGGACCTGAGGGATCCAGGGGGCTCCAAGGGATTTACAGACCCGAAGGATTCAGGGGGTTCCGAGGAACCCACGGGAGTCTGAGGGATCCATGGATCTCAGGAACTCATGGATCTTCGAGGGATCCACAGGGCTTCAAGAGATCCACAGACTCGAGGGACCCCCGAGGCTCCAAGGGATCCATGCATCTGAGGAATCCACGGACCCGCGGGACCCCCAGTCCCGAGGGATCCACGGGGCTCAGAGGGATCCAGGGGGCTCCAAGGGAATTACAGACCCGAGGTATTCAGGGGGCTCCGAGGAATCCACGGATCCAAGGGACCCGCGGTGCTCGGAAGCAGCTGCGGCGACAGGGAAGCCCCGCCCCCAACCAGGCCCCGCCCTCGTGGGGCGAACCCCTCGCGCTGCCCGAGGCCACGCCCCCTACAAGCACC
>VXAY01002792.1:289595-305758 GCA_013399855.1 Oxyruncus cristatus
AACCTAATTCTTTTCATTAATTTTCAGTGTAAAAAAAAAAAAAAAAAAAAGTTGGCAGTAGGTTATTGCAGATTTATTGCACCTACCAGTGCTGGGTTTTTTTAAAGCAAGGATGTGTCAGGTTGTTCAATACCTGATTTCCAACAGAGGCTTTTCTGATGAAGAGCTGAAAAAACAGTGTGTAGGCCATGCAGGAGGCTGTTTCTGTCTCTCTTCACAGATTATTATTAAATATGAAATCTTCAGATAGTTATTGTTGCTTACCTTGTATTGAACATCTGGGTCTCACCCCATGTACTTGGATACCTTCACTGGTGGCAGGAGGTTCACTACCCCTACACCTCTAGATTGTCATTTCTGAAGACCTGGTTGAAACCTGCTTTGCCTTCCCTCCCTCAGCAGTAAGGGAAGTGGAAGATGGAATGTTTTCATATGTCTGGCAGGGGTCTGAAGTTAGACCCACATCATTGTTTCAAGAGTAGTGAAGATACACATGTTTTTAACATACTCAGAGTTGAAAAACTATGTATTCAATTTTTCATTTTAAGTCTAGGCAGCAGAAATGTGGGTGGCTTATCACTGCTCCTTGCCCCTTGTCTTACAAACCTGAAATCCCTCTGGCTGCGTAATTTCAGTAGATTCTAATCTTGCTAGGATCTAGAAATTTCCTGTTAAATTTTAGTGCTGTAGTCTGTAATCTCCAGATAGATCCGTGTTAAGGGGAAAAGCCTCTGTGGGCCCTGAGAGCAGAGAAACCTGATAATCTGCTCTACCTAACATCATCTCCAGAGAAATATACCCCTAGCAATACTCTGTGTTTGTGGTCTCAGGAAGGCTTTCTTGGGTCAGAGACAGCAGAGACAGCAGCTCTTTCGCTGAAAGTGTTTAAATCAGTTTAATCTCCGTGGGTTTGGGGACCTTTCCATCAGTTTTGCAGTCACTGATGCTAATTTTGTAAAAGATGGCACAGACAGAGACATCGTTTGGGTACATTGGTGTTGCCTGGGTCTGGTGTGGATTGTTTTGTTTCTTTCTGCTGCAAGGGGTTTGGCTCACATTCAGTGCTGCTCTTGAAACATGTAAGTACAGTGCAGAATGCTTCAAATTCCTGTTGTTGGCCAGTCTCTCTCCAAAGTTGGTCACAGATGGATGAGTGTAATCCACTCTTGGTTAAAGGACACGGGTGTTTCTGGGTGATGTCACAAATCCACGTGGCAACTCGGGTATGTTTGAAGGTGGAACAAAATCCACAGCAAGTGCAGGATGCAGCTGATGACGTGTCATTAATAAAACTGTTTCTCCTTTTGATGCTGCTCTGCTTCCATTGCTGGCTCTGTTCAGAGGTGGCACTGCCATGCAAAAACAGTCCTGCTCCTCAGGAGCAGGGGAGGACAAAGGGGCTGTTCTCAAGGCAAAACCGCTAGGCCATGCTGCAGTACCATCTTTGCTGTCATAACCAGACAGCAAATAAATAATTTGATAATGGACCAACAGACAGGTTTTAGACCCTCAGTGAAGTTTTCTGGGAAGAAAAGGGAATAGAAAAACTGGGTGAAATTTACTAGTCTTCCTGCTTTGCTTGTCTTACAAAGCAGATAAATATATGTAGAGAGGGACTCTCGAATAACAGACTCAAATAACTTCATTCAGTTAAAAGAGGGATTTGTGTGGTCTGTTGCATTTCAGGGGAGGCAGTGAGAGAACCATTCAACAGTTGTTTTTAAGACAGTTCAGCTCCAGAGATGTGTTGATCCTGGAGGACAGCAGAGTCTGGATAGACCAACACCATTTCCACAACGCTTTCTTCATTCTTAAAAGATACAAAAAGTAGTCTCTTTGATACTCTGTGTCTGAAAATGCTCATTTTTGCTGTAAAGCGATTAAATGCACTTGCTGACTGTGTTCTGCTAAGTGTGAATTAAATTCTGCTCACTCAGAGTCCTGTTCTGGTTTTCCAGGGATAGGCACTGATGACCCCAATGCAGTGGTGGTGGGACTGGCTCCTGAGCACTTCCACTATGAGATGATGAACAAGGCATTTAGGTAAGGCAGCCCCTCTTGGGTTTTTGGGTGGTGGCTGTCTTGTGCTGGGCTCTAAACATGTGCAAGGAATTCCTTCTGTGGGAAGAAGAGAGTGGTAGGAATATCACTATTGTACAGGGTGTGAGAGAGCCACTCATCTTGGTGGATTTGGGGCTGTCACCATGAGCTTCAGGCAGGCCAGAGCCTCATTTTTACAGCTTTCAGTCTGTAAATAAACTGCAGAAGTACAGTCACCCATTGTGACTGGGAGGGGGAAAAGTTAGCAATGCCTGAAGAGGGAATACACAAAAGCAAGGATGTGGGGAAGCAATCACAGAATCAGATAGGATGGAAAAACTCTCCAAGATCACCGAGTGCACCCTGTGCCCCATCCCCACGTTCTCCCCCAGCCCACAGCACTGCGTGCCATGTCCAGGCATTCCTTGGACACCTCCAGGGATGGGGATCCACCACCTCCCTGGGCAGCTCCTTCCAATGCCTGACCACCCTTTCCAGGGAGAAATTCCTCCTCATGTCCAACCTGAACCTCCCCTGGCACAGCTTGAGGCCATTTCCTCTTGTGCAAGAGGAGAGATGGCTTCCATGTTCAAAGCCCAGCCTTCAGATCCCAAATAATGAAATCCAGTGTTTAGGGCAGATTATTCCTTACCCACATAATGCAGGTTATCCAGCAATATCTTCTGAATCATCTTCTGTTCGGGAGTGGCCAGGACAACATGGGTGAGATGAACTATGGAGCTGATCCAGTGTGTCTTATTTTTAAAACCCTTTATTTTGTTCGTAGACTAAAGGCTAAATCAGACTGAGTTTGCTTGTCATCATCCATGAGCCAGGCCTGCAGTAGTGTGTGCAGAGACTTGTTTCCTTCTCTCTGGTTCTAGCTTGACACCACACTCATTTTTGACTCCAAAAGCCTTCAGCTGTGAGCCTGTTGCTGAGTGTAGCCTGGGTGATGGATGTGATGAGTCCCTGCCACTCTTTGCTCGTGGGATGGCGGCTACCACACAGTTTCGCACCTTGAAATCTGGCCAAAACCCTGATCTCGAGCACTTTAATGTGTCTTTATAACCACAAAATCCAAAAAGGGAGTATGAATTACTGCTGACCAGTACCTTAGGGAGGTTCCTTGGGGTAGGAGGCCAGTGCTGTGCTTATCTGCTGCCAGATATGTTGTCATAACAACACATACTGACCCAAACTGCCTCTGCCTCATTAGTGCATGTTGCCAAAGGCACTGATTTTGGAGTTTTACGGTGCAGTCATGAGTGGACTCCAATTTCACAACTGCATGAGCTTAACCCCTTGTGTGTCCCGGGGCTTACATCATTTCATTTATTGATATTTCTGTCCTGAGTGTATTAGCTGTTGAACCATATCCATTTGCTGCCTGGGGCTGGAGATCAGGGCATTTAAAACAAGAAACCAGTGATGGCATGGAGAGTCTCTTGAGGGTTCCATGCTCCCGGGTTATGTGGGAATGCCCATGGAACTGGCCCTGTGGGGGTGGGTAAGGTTGTCCCAGACTGGATTTGGGATTTTTGCATTGAGGGACGTTCGCTCTGGTGATGGAAGGAAAGTGCTGAAGGCCAGATCCAGTCCCCTGCAGAGGGCAGTGGGTGCAGCACGGCTTTGGTGCCCATGGGAGGGGTATTTAGGGGGTAACAGTGGGTGTGCTGCCTGAGCACCCTGTACCCAGCACTGCCCGGGTGGTGTGGCTGAGAGTTGGGCAAGGCTGAGTCCTTCAGCTCCCCTTGCCTTGTGCAAATGCATTCCCAGCCACTCCTGGCTTGTCTGGCTGGAGTGAGATTTCATCCTCTGTGAACCTGCCCTGGCTCTGCCTGGTGTTTTCCTGTGTTTCAGGCTTTGCAGAGGCCCTAGGACTGGCTTTGTCTGGTCTATAACACCCCACTGACTTGTGCTGGGTGTTTTCCCCTCCCCAGTCCTTTATTGAGGATAAACTTTTGCTGGTGGTAGTTCTGTTTGGCCTGATGGAAATACTAAACACTGGCCACATTCTCTTTTTACTGAGCCTCGTGCCATGTCCATATTCCTTCTTCTTTACTGCTCAGGTGATTAAGTCAGTTGGGATTGGCATTGCAAGTGGAATTGCACCAGGGATTGCAAAACTTTGAAGGGAATCTGATTAAATGCAGGTATCTACAGTGCAGCTGCCTGGGCTCTGGAGGGAGAAGGAGGCACTTGTAAGGCATTTTCCCTCTAGTAGTGCTCAAAATAGGACAGTTGAACTGTGCCCTAGAAGTGCATTTTCCTCTGCACTGGCTGTGAAGAGCCCAGGCTGACTAATTACCTGGAAGGCAGCTATTCCACTGACACCCAACATTAGGTAAATGTAACCCAACATGAAGTCTCCAAACGGTGCACAGAGTTAAGGCCGCTCTGCAGGCACCGCTTGAAATGACTGAGACTAAATTTCTCTTTTTGTATACGTGGGATTTTGATGCCACGTTTAAAAGAATTCTCTCAGGTGAGATCTTCCCTGCAAACTGCTGGATGTAGTGGTTGTGGTGCTGCTGTCAGATTAAATTTTCCCGTGTCCTAGAGGCATCCTGCCATCATGAACAGTGTGTGTCTGCTCACAGATAACACACGCCAGCTCTCTTCTGTTTGAGCTTGCTTTGGAATGCATTGATTTAACAGAGGTGTTTTGTGATAATGAAGTGAAATGAAGTATTTTCATTTATGCACTGCTCAGAGTAGCCAGGCTGCTCTGCAAGCAGGCAGGAAGGAGCAGACCTCCTCCAGGGAGCATCCAGCTCGCCTCAGCCAGCCTCAAGCAACAGGGACACAGCAGGATTTTGTTTGTTTTCTTAAAAGCTTTTTTTGTTTTGTTTTGTTTTGTAAGTCACGTGGGGTTAAGGGGGAAAGAAATCCTCCTTTCTGTCCTGAGGATAACAGCCAGTGTTTCTCCTCTATCCCCCAGCTTTGCTCCTTACTCCTACTTGTTGTGATAAAGACTGGAATGACCTGCAGAACCTGGAGAAGGTGTAGCATGGAAGGGGAAGCATTTGGCAGTCATTCTATCAGCTTTTACAGATGCTGTCTGGAGGGCTGTTGTTGCACTGAAACGTGGGGAGGGGAGAACTGCCGTAACACGGCTGTGCTTGGTGGTCCAGGAGGGTTCCTGCAGTGCAGCAGCTACACAGGCTGCCCTTCCCTGCAGGACAGGGAGCTGCTGTGTCTGATCTGAGGAAAAGCAAGAAGCTCCAATCCAGCTTTGTTCCTGACAGGCTCAGTAACAGCACTGTTAACTGGGGAATTCAGTGGGACATGAATGCATCGAACAGCTTTGTGGGTTATGTAACTTGTTACTCCAATTCCTTCAATGTTACAATACAAAGTTAAGGTCGAATGAATGATTTATCCTGTACCTGTAAGAAATTTTTCCCTGTGAGGGTGGTGAGGCCCTGGCACAGGTTGCCCAGAGAAGCTGTGGCTGCCCCTGGATCCCTGGAAGTGTCCAAGGCCAGGTTGGATGGGGTTGGAGCAACCTGGGCTAGTAGAAAGTGTCCTTGCCCATGGCAGGGGGTGGAACAAGATGAGCTCTAAGGTCCCTTCCCACCCAGACCTTTCTGTGAAAACCATTGAGGCCTTCAGGTGTAAATATAACTTCTTTTTGTACTTTCTTCTTCATTCATTCTTTAGGTTGATTTTGGATGGGGCTCCTCTTATAGCAATCCATAAAGCCAGGTATTTCAAGAAGAAAGATGGGTTGTCTCTGGGACCTGGGCCCTTTGTGACGGGGCTGGAATACGCGACGGACACCAAAGCAACGGTGGTGGGGAAGCCAGAGAAAACCTTCTTCCTGGAGGCCCTGAGGGGGACTGGCTGTGCCCCAGAGGAGGCCGTCATGATTGGAGATGTACGTGGGGCCCAACACCCTCATCTCCTGTCCCCTGACACAGTGCTCATCGCCACTGTGTGCACTGCCTGCAAAGGGATGGTTCTCCCACGCTTTGGAATCACCCCTTTGTGTGTCCAGGGAAGGAGCTGGGAAGGGGCTGGAGCAGCAGGAGCGGCTGAGGGAGCTGGCGGGGCTCATCCTGGAGAAAAGGAGGCTCAGGGGGGACCTTCTGGCTCTGCAACTCCCTGACAGGAGGGGGGCGATGGGGGGAATTGGGCTCTGCTGTCAGGGAACAAGGAGGAGAGGAAATGGCCTCAAGTTGTGCCAGGGGAGGTTTAGATTGGATGTTAGGGGAAATTTCCTCATGGAAAGGGTTGTCCAGCCCTGGCCCAGCTGCCCAGGGCAGTGTTGGAGTCCCCTATCCCTGGAGGGATTTAAAAGCCATGTGGATGTGGCACCTGGGGACAGGGGTGAGTGGTGGCCTTGGCAGTGCTGGGGAATGGTTGGACATGACGATCTTTGAGGTCATTCCCAGCCTAAACATTTCCATGAAAACTCACAGGATTTAATGGGTAGTACCTGGGGTGGATTCTCTTACTTCAACCACTGTTTGATGGGGCAAAAAGCACTGAGCAAACCGCTCCTGTGGCAGTTCCACTGACAGGCAGCTAAAAGATGTCAATTCTACGTCGCTGCTTTTAAGTGATGTGCGAAGCAGAAATTGTTCGGGCAGTGTCCGTGCCCACCAACCAGTTGCTCTCTGTTCTATCCCCAGGACTGCAGGGATGATGTCGGTGGTGCCCAGGACGCGGGCATGCGCGGGATTTTGGTAAGGACAGGTAAGTAGTGCACGTATCAGTCATTTCGGGAGACAGTGGTGCCTTCAGTGATCTCACTGGATATTGGCAGTCCCTGGGCCCAGAGTGAAGGCACAGAGAGCCCTGGGGCCAGCCCTGGTGCACTGTAACGGCCCACGTAGGAATTGCAGTGGTCATCATAAGCATAATTTTGCTTTGGATAAAAGAGGAACCTGAAGGGACTGACGGTGTTACTGATGGTACCCTGGACTGGGTGAGGCCTTTTTGAGGTGGCAGCTGCTCATGCTACACTCTTACATTGAACACGAAAGGAAGCAATCCTGCTGTTCCTCGGAAGTGTTCAGAGAGGTACTTTTCATCAGGAACTCTGGTGATAGAACAAGAAGTAACAGGTTCAGACTGCAAAAGATTTAATTCAGGTAAGAGATGTAAGGAAGAAATTCTTCCCTGTGAGGGCGGTGAGGCCCTGGCACAGGTTGCCCAGAGAAGCTGTGGCTGCCCCTGGATCCCTGGAAGTGTCCAAGGCCAGGTTGGATGGGGCTTGGAGCAACCTGGGCTAGTGGAAAGTATCCCTGCCCATGGCAGTGGGTGGAACAAGACGAACACTGAGGTCCCTTCCAACCCAAACCATTCTGGGATTCTGTGATTCTATAAAAGTGAAAATAACAATATTTCAAGAACCTTCAACATGGACATACGAACAAGTCAGTGAGAGAACAGTGCCACTACTGCATTGTGAACCAGTGCATAAGTAACAGTAATTTAGAGCCAGAGCTGCCCCTGGGGGAATCTTCAGTGTATGTTTAGGGAAGCCTTGTGGGATGTTTGTTGCAGGAGAACCTCAGATGGGCATTCTTCCTACTTGGTTGGTATTGATTTGAGGAAGCTTTAATTTTCAGGGGCGGGGGGGGAAAGGAGGTGCACTCAGAGGTGCTTGATAAGTGGATCATTTTGTTAATCTGTTACAGGTAAGTATCGACCGTCAGATGAAGACAAAATCAACCCGGCTCCCTACTTAACCTGTGAGAGTTTCCCAGAGGCAGTGGAACACATCCTAAGGAGTATGCTGTGAGAAAGGGAGCAGTTGGCTTGGAGAACCATCTGGTTCACATAATTTCCTTCATTCTTGCTTCGAAAGTTAAGGTCCCAAGATCAGTCATTGCATGTGTCAGAAACCTGCTCGCGGTGTGAAGGGCAGAGGGTCTGTGTGGGCACAGCACAGTCACCACACACGGGGAGTGTGGCAGAGTTCTCCTCATCTTCAGTTTTCAGGAAACACCTGGTGAAAAGCCCTGTCCTGGAAAGTGTCACTTTCTGCAGAATAAGTTGCACTTATTCTGAAAACATGGACTGAAAATACCAACAGTAACAGAGCCTTAGTTGGCCTGTAGTGATTTCACTGAGCTCTTACTTAAAGGTAGTGATTATGCACATTTAGAAGTGACTTTTAAATTAAAATACCACTATTGCTTAATAATAACTGCTGTGGCTGTCTTTCCTCTCATTACAGCAGATCCTGTTCTTTGTTTTTCAAATTTTACATAAAATTAAAAACTGTCAGCATTTTACAGATGTTTTAATTAGATGCTGTTATTAAAAAGAATGATACAGAAACAAAACTCTGGTATTAAATGCCTCAGAGACTGTGACTTTTTAAAATTAGGCTTCAGCAGGGTCCTATTAGTGCTACAGTTGCAAAATTTCTCTGTTGTTGGGGATTTTTTTGTTTCTTTTTAATGCTAAGGGAAAAATCCTTCAGGAGCCACGGGGACACATTCCAGTTTTTACAGTTGGTTAGCAGAGCTGTAAAATGAAATTTAATTCTGTATCATGCAATGCTTTTCCTATGCTCTACATCCCCCAATATGAACCAACTTTGTAATGATGGTAAATGGCTTTTCTGGTCCATTTGCAAACTGTAATAATCAAAGTCCTTTACAGTTGTTTTACAGTGCTCCTGAGTGTTAAATTATTAGATTGTAATTATGCATTACTGGAGTATTAACCTTATTGAAAATACAGTTTTGTGTTAATGAGCCATGCTCGTTCTTGTTAAACAAAATCATCGTGATGAATGAATTTCCTGACACGTGACAGCGTCTCTCTGCAGCCTCACTTGGTGGGTGGTTACTACACTCAGATTTAATCTCTGTCACAGAACGTGGGGATGGGTTTTTGCAGTAGAAACCCAGAATGATTTAGGTTGGAAAAGCCCTCTAAGATCATCAAGTCCAACCATTCCCCAGCACTGCCAAGGCCACCACTAACCCATGTCCGCAGGTGCCACATCCACGTGGCTTTTAAATCCCTCCAGGGACGGGGACTCCAACACTGCCGTGGGCGGCCTGTGCAGAGCTGGACAGCCCTTTCAGTGAAGAAATTACTCCAAATATCCAACCTGAACCTCCTCTGACACAATTTGAGGCTGTTTCCTCTCATGGTGTCACTTGTTACCTGGAAGCAGAGACCCCTTAGGAACAGAAGCCATCTTTAGATTCTGTCTGTGTGCCCTCACACACTGCCACATACAGTTTGGGATAAATGCACACATCTAGTTTTTGTGCCAGCAATTCTGAGCCTGTTTCTGCTTGGAGGATGTAAGGGAGGTCTGTGGCCTGGGGTCAGGGAGTGGGAGAACTATAAACAAAATCCTTTGAAGACATTTCCCGTGTAGACTTCTGACATGTGACTGATGCTGGAACTAAAAGGGACTGTCAGTGCCTCAGAAGGTCTGGGACATGCTGGAAAGCATGCACAACCCTGGTACTCAGAATGCAGATGCACACAAGCCAAAGGAAGACACTGGGAGAACTGCAAAGAGGGGAAGCATCTTGCCAAGGAAGGAGGAGGGTAAGAGAAGGGCAGCGATGAGACCTGAAAGAGTGACTTGTTAGAATTGCTGGTGCAAAGAGTGCAGGCAGGACATGTGGCAGTGCTGGCTGCTCACCTGGCTGTGTGTGCAAGAACAGTCTCCAGTGTGCCTGGTATTTAACACTGCACTGCAAAGACTCTGCAAAACTCCACTGGGTCCAGTGTGGGGTGACACAGGTGATGAAGGGACTGGAGCATCTCCCTGAGGAGGAAAGGCTGAGGGAGCTGGAGCTGTTCAGCCTTGAGAGGAGACACTGAGAGGGGACCTCATCCACGTGTGTCAGTGTCTGCAGGGAGGGGTCAGAGGATGGACCATGCTCTGCTCCGTGTGGCCCAGCAATGGGAGAAGAGGAACGGGCACAAACTGATGCCCAGGAAGCTCCACCTGGACATGAGGAAAAACTTTGCTGTGCAGTGACCGAGCACTAAACAGGTGTGGAGTTTCCCTCACTGGGGATACCCCAGAACCATCTGGACACAATCCTGTGCCATGTGCTCTGGGATGGCCCTGCTGGAACAAGGAGGTGGGACCAGGTGACCCACTGTGGTCCCTTCCAGTCTGAGCCTCTTGGGATTCTGTGATTCTGTTTTATGGCTGGCTACAAACCAGTGGGTAACCACCAATACAGTTTATAGTTAATTAGCCTAAACCTGCTGATTTTCTACAATCTCCCACTTAATTCCTTGCCTTTTCCACCTTGGAAATGCTGCAAACCAACAGGAAAGTAACACACTTGGCACATCAAGGCTTTGAACTCAGCTGAAAACAATGACAAACTAACCTCATCTACAAAGCCTAGCTAAGGTCCTGAATTTCACTGAAAACCCCCGTTTCATGTTTCATTAAAAGAAGGGTGCAGGTCTCTGCTGCTACAGCTACACTGACTACGATTCTCTAGTGAATCTTAGGAATGGGGAATTATACTAATTGTCTAACTGTTCTTAAGCTTTCTGCTCCAGTTCTACCTCAAACCTGTATGCAGCTGTCATGAATAAAGACTGAGAAACAATCAATCTTTTAAGTCTTTATGCATAAAATTAAGGCTGGGGGCTTTGTTGCATAGGAACTGCCATTACATTAATTCCATGAAGAATGTTTTTTGAATGGTCATGAAATTGTTTAATAAAGAATAACCGCCACTCTTCCACCCACCCTTACATTTTGGAAGTAAAGATTTCCCTCTGACGTTTGTCACTGCTTTCTCCTCCCTGAGACAACAGCATTTCCCTCCCCATCATCATCTGATCCTTTGGAGCAAGGACATGCCACTTTGGAAGTCTTGGAACTTTCAGGGGTGTTTTCTGTCAAACTGACTCAAATTCCCTCTGCCAAGCCATGTATTTCTGGCTTAGATTCTTTGCTGATGGCTTGGTGTGGGTGATCACATCCAGGAAATCAGCTGTTGTGATTGTGTCCAGTTGGATCACGGGCAGCTTACTGTTACCTAAAGAGAAGAGAATGGAATAAATTCTGTTATCATTACCACAAGATATTCCTTTATGTCCCTGCCTAATGCAACACTTAATATAGGGAAACAACAGAATAAAGGTAGTGAGATAAAGAAAAAAATTGTATTTATGCAAAAAGCACGATACTGACTTAAAAAGATTTAAAAGAAGGCCTGATTTTCAGAAATTTAGATGCTTTAGATCTGTAGAGTTTAGAACTTTTCCAGGCAGATATCAGAGCTCCACCTGCTGGGGTTAACATGATCGTTCCTAGAGTTACAGCAGCAGATCAGCATTTGCCAGTTCACTTTCTCTGCTCAGAGCTGAGGTACCTGGCTGGTGATTTTCAAGAGCATCAAATATTTTCCTCACTGGTCTCATGGCTGCTTCCTTGCACACGAGTTTTATGTCTGAGCCGGAGTATCCATCTGTTTCCTGTGATGGGATCAGAAAGATGCATTACAGCTCACAAATCGGACAGGAATGGCATTTACAGGCATATATAGTGTTTATGTATTTGTAGAAAATATTTGTGAAGATTATTGCTGTCTGAAATATCTGTTTGTATGTGCATACCCACAGACACACACCCCTCCATCTACTTTTATGTGTATAATTTCCTCTTGAAATTATGTTCCTCATTCTCCTTTTGAATGCCCACAATACCTTGTAGCCGCAAGGAAAAAAACTGGGCATTTTCTCTTTAAACACCAGTTTTCTGTAAGTCAAATAAACCCCACCTTTCTGTGTCCATCCCCCTCTTTGCTGTTAACAAAATAACTGTATTTCTGGATTATGATTTATAAACCCAAAACTGAGCAGTAAGTCTCTGTGAACAGATGTAAAATGAGTCAACTGGGTAAGCTGTAAAATATTTAGGCGTTGAGTCCTTGAGGAAACTACTCCAGTGAGTGGCATCTCTGCCCATGGCAGGGAGTAGGAACTAGATGATCTTTAAGGTCCCTTCCAACCCAAAGCCTTCTAGGATTCTGTGATTCTACATCCAAAGAATTCAGGATGTGACAAAGGGCTAAATGAAGAGAGCCTGGGTATCTAGTGAATCTTTTCACTGTTGAATGCTCTTTTTTCCCCGCAGCAGTGGAGCGGTGATGAACCCTCCCTACACAATTAACTGTTCATTACCCCGATGAATTGGAAGCACTCCCAGCTTGGTGAGAAAGTGATGAAATGTGCTGTTGCTGGAAGTCTCCCTGTATTTAAGGCTGAAAAGTTGGCCCAACAGAGAGGACCAGAATACACCATTTTGCAGGCAGAGCTGTGTGAAACCAGTCATTTCCACGTGCCTGTGTCCTGCCGGTCTCTCTTTGGACCCTCAGACTGAGCTGAGCTCCTTGCCCAGCTCTGCGTGTCACAGCTGCCATACACCAAAGTGCTGTCCCAACCCTTGCTCACAGTTCTGGCCCAGAGATGCCTCCAGCACCATGTAGGCACTATCCCTGTGACAGCGCTTCCCACCTGGCTCAGCAAGCTGTAATCCAGATCTGTCCTCAGCTTCACGCCCTTGGTGTTGCTCAGAGGGGGCAGCCAGTGCTGGATCATCACCTGCCGTGCCTCTTTACTGGGCAGGTCCACCAGAATCCTCTTCTCCAGCCGCCGCAGCATGGCAGAGTCCAACTCCCTGCAAGCAAAGGGGGAGAGGGAACATCTCAGCATGTCTTGTTGTGGAGACCTGGCTTTGACAGCAAGGTCCTTGCTGCAGGGACTGGCATTTTTCAACCACACCTGTAACGGTGCCAAAATTAAAAAAAAAAGGGGTTAATTATCCAGTGTATTCCTGTTCAGCATGTCAGTGGTGCACTGGCTTGTGACACTGAGGATTAGCAGTAACAATGAGAACTTGAAGTTTCCGTCCCTGGCTCTGGTGCTCATGTCTCATCAGTAACAACCTCTCCCTTTCTCCCTCTGCTATTAAGGAGACAGTACAAATTGTCTGTCTGGGGCACTGTCAGGACTAATTAATTGCTACTTAGTAAGGGATGCTCAGTAGGTATAAAATCCAGACTGAAGGTCTTGGATGTGAGGCCATGTATTACGGCAGAACAAGATGCTGATCTGGGACTGCTCCTGCAACACAAATTATAAATAATACAGTCACAAAGCATATTATCCGTATAAAAAGGATCTTGTGAAGGGTGGACAGGCTGGATAAATGGGTCAGTAAGCCAAAACCCATGATTCTGTGAACACCAAAACCGATAAAGATGGTTTGCCATAAGAAAAAAAAAAAAACGCTTTGTACCAATCTTTCTCTATTGGCCCCATTCAGTCACAGACTCATTATTCCAGTTTAAAATATAATTCAGTCCTTGTAACTACCAAGAAACTTTCATCTAGGGAAACTCACTTCACTGTGCCTTGTGCAGACTGAAGAACAGGAGCCACAAGCACCATTTCCACCCGTGCTGGCTGAGCAGAAGGAACCAGCTGTTGGAGGGTTCTACCTGCAACCTGGGACTGTAGACACACTTAAATAAACCTTCCTCTACCTTCCCCGATTCCCTGAGTGAAATATTTTTGCCAGGAAGGTCAACATTCAGGCGATGAATGGAGTTTCTTGTATGAAACTCCCTTTAATTTACAGGGAGCTCAAAGCCAGCTCAAGATGGATCTGTAGCACACCGACAGGGCTTGTTTCTGTCACATTTGGTGGCTTGTCCTTCTTTTTTAAGAGCAAATGTTTTCTAGTGGCATAGCACATGATAAAGGAACCCAAAAGGGGGCTCTCAAAATTCCATATAAGGGCTGGCTCTCATCTCAGCAGAAGCAGCAATGTCACTCTCCCTAGAAAGGACATCTTGTTCCATGTGCACTGAGGCAAGGGCAATGAACACAAAGATCAGAAAACCAGATCACTAGGAACCCAGAGGACAACAGGTATTTCTAGTCAAGGCTACAGGAGTAAATACCAAAATTTGTTCATCAGTGGCTATCAGTATATTATTATTCATATTTTTAGGCTGTTTCAGATGCTGTCCAACATCCAGTGCAATAGCGCAGGGTCCCACCCAGAACAGACAAAGAACCACACTCACCTGCTCACCTTCCAAACGTATTTTTCAGCCCAACTTATCAAAATTGGTTTGCTTGGCTGGAAATTTGCTTGTTTGGCTGGGTATAATTACTCTGGCTGACCAACCCCTTTGCGGTCATTTACCCATATTAACATCCTCTGTCTATAGAGGGCAAAAGTTGTCAGGGTTTTGGAGGTGCCCACACAGGTACTCTCAAAAGCACGTGTAGGCAAAGGACAACCACAGCCAGTCTCTGCAAATACCCTGAAAATCCTCCAAATGATGACATTTTCCATGACTCCTCCAGCTTCATGTCCCCGCAAGATCACAATTTCATGAGCTCTCTATCCATGTTCTGTAAACATGATGTTGTTCTATTTTGCCCAGAGAAGCTGTGGTTGCCCCTGGATCCCTGGAAGTGTCCAAGTCCAGGTTGGATGGGGGTTGGAGCAACCTGGGATAGTGGAAGATGTTCCTGCCCATGGCAGGGAAGTGAAACAAGATGAGTTTAGGGTCCATTCCAACCCACACCATTCTGTGATTCTATTCATCCAGAAAGGTTACAATGACCTGGCTTGTTGGCTAAAGAGTAAAATAAAGAAATAATATTTTTGTTATCTTAAATGTTTAGGTCGTTTGCTAAATGGTTTTGTTAGGCAAGGTTAAGTAACATTAACCAGAGCAGAAAAATAAGCACTGAGCCAACCAAAATATTCTCTGCAACAACAGCCAATGAAAGTACTGAGAGATGCTCGTGAAAAGATACACAAAGTTCTATAGGACCCATAAGAGCCAGTGACTTTTCAGAACTCGCCCAGGTTAACATTAGGAGGCATCACAGGATCATGGAATGGTTTGGGTTGGAAGGGAAGAGTCTATCACCCCAAAACTTCACCCACCATGAGGGTGGGGAGGGAGGATAAAGCAGCGCTGCAATGGAAGTTGAATTAAATGTGCTAATTCATTAGGAAACATTCACTATGTGATTAAGGATCATTTTATTCCTTCACTAACGAGGCCTTTATTTTATTTAATTACACTGAATCATTCCAACAAGTAATTTGTCAATAGAAATGCTTTGCTGATGAGTAGCTGAAAGCGGGGCTGGGCAGCAAGGACAGGCTAAAGAGGAAGATCAGTAGCTGCAGTGCAGCTTAGGACAGCGTAAAGAGCTTTGTTTAGGCTTCTTTCCATTCATCTAAAAGCAGCTTGGTACCAATTTTTTCCATGATCGATAAATATCCAAGTTAAACAAATCTCCTGAAATCCAGCTTAACACCAAATGTTTGCAGGAGCACAAGGCTGTGCTGTGAAGCCAAAACCTCCCACGGTGGCACTAGGTGTTTTGAAACTTTGTTATTAAATATTCTTGTGGAGCTGAAGTCTGGGTCTGACAGTGGGACTAAATGTCACCTATTACTCATAAAACCAATCTGTAAATACATAGTTGAGATCTTCAGAGAGGTTCAATCCCTGCTGACCTCTCTGGGGGCAGATACTCCCAAATTCCTTGAAGCTAGTGAGCCCAATGATGATGTAAGATGCTCGTGACTTTCACTAGCTCTCCATCTCCCTAAGACATCTTTCTAAGCACACATTTAAAGCTTCTTAAAGCATTTTCTCTGTGGTAGGGATATTTCTGCCAGACAATCTCGTCATAACATTCATAGGCTGGATTTGCTTAAGAAAGAGCAAAATCCAACCTGCCCAAAAGAGAGAAAGGAAGTCCAGAAGGAAGTTCTAAGCTCAAAGTAAAACTTTCAGAAGTGACAGCTTGCTTCTCATGACATCTCAGCTGCCAACCTCATATCAACACAGACTGCCTGCTTCCTTTTGAGGCAGTTCCCGCAAAATAGGAGTCCTGTAATTTTGGACCGACCTCAAAAAAATGCTGTGTCATTTTAGATGTTTTGAAGAAGCAATATTGCAGAAATTAGCACTTCAGTATTACAAAATGATCCGAAATCAAACGTGTAAAACATTCAAAACTGAAATCTGTAATTTTTGCATGACTTCCCAGGAAGAGTTTAGCGCTTGTGTAAGGCAGACGCATGCAGGAATCGCTCTGCATGGATAATTATTTTTAGT
>VXAY01002792.1:305833-319270 GCA_013399855.1 Oxyruncus cristatus
TTATTATTATTAATTATTATTATTTAATTTCAGTCCACGGAAAGGTGCAATGCACTGCTCAGAGTTTCTCCTAAGAGGGTAATGATGCTGCGGTAACATAAAAACATTTACAGGGCATTAGTAACAAACCATAAAGATACAAATGGATTATTAATGTATTAATTCTCTTTCAAACTTAACTGTCCAGTTATTACTTTTTCCGCATTTTCCTACATAACTGGAACATAATTAGAATTCTGCTCCGTTCCTTTCACATAGATACTGAAACACAAAATGGGGTGGATTTTGTACTGATTTAAATTCATGAGTTTGTCCAGGGCATAAATCCCCCAAACCAACACACAGACCCAGCTGTTATAGCTACAAAAGCCTGTGATGGCTCTGTACTCACACTGTTGGGTAGGAACCAGCCTAACTTGTACATCTAATTTCTACACAAATTTTAGGTGTTCACACAGCCATTCTCCTACTTAAAGAGCCCTAATGCTCTGGGCAAACCACAGACAGAGGGGCAGATGAAAGCCTCTGAATATGCTGCCATTTTGGCACTTGAATTGGGATCCACATCCTCCTGCTTCTCTGAAGGGCTGCGGCTTCTCAGCACCAACAGGCCAGGCTTACAGGACACATGGGACTGATGGAAAGTACTACCTTGGAGCCTCAATTCTCAGGCACCAACATCACTTCTGTTTTTTAACTCTCTTTGCCCGTTCCCTGGGCCTTTCAGACAGGCCTGCCAAAAAGGGGATCAGCTGAGGAAAGGAATAAAACATTACCACAGACATTGTGAGGGGACATCAGGTGATGTGTCATGACTGAGAGGTGCAACTGTGTGTTAAACAAAGTAAAATAAAATAAAAAAAAAACAAAAAACCAACCAACCAACCAATCAACCAACCAAAACCAATAAAATGCACTAGGAGTTGAAGTACTCAAAAGCAAGATGTGGATACACATTCTGTGTCACTCAGACTGAGACACACCCAGCAGCCTGATGACAGCCCAGAGCCCTCCAGTCACAAAGAATTTTCCAGCATTTCTCCCTATGGCAACCCCATAAGAATGAGCCAAAAATCACTAATCACGAAAAATAAGCCATGAATGAAGCCTGTAGTTTGTGGGTGCAGTGCCCCCTCTGGCTCCCAGCTGGTTTTGGGTGCCCTGCTCTGTGGCTGTCACAGGGCAGAACTGAGTCAGTGTCACCTCAACGAACAAAATGCCTTTAATGTCAAATTTCAGGTATTGCCACTTGAAATGCTGCTGATCCACTGTTCACACAGGTCATTCCTGGGAACACCTTCCAGTGGGCTACGCCAAACGTTTCCCAGACCATGGTTTGAAGTTCCCTAGAAACGGGACTGCTGTATTCTCCTCTTCTGACTCTTAGCTTGTGCTCCTCTGCACTGGAGACAGTAATAGGCCCATTTAGGTCTGTGTGCCTTTGGAGATTTGGGCACCAAGAAAGACCTCAGTGCTGTGAGGATCAGCAGCTGCAAAAACATTGGGCATGTTGGCCTCTCACGAGCATCTGGAGTTGTAACACCACAAATCTTACCTCCCTCCCTCCCCCTCTCCTGCCTGCCTTGTTCCCAACACACATCCTGTCCAGTTTGAGAACCAACGTGATGAAATGCCCCAGTTCCAGTCTTAAATTGTTTATTCTTCTATACTAAATTACGTTAAGAAAACTGAGGAATTGTGCCCCTCAACTTTTCAAAGTCCCATTTCATACCAACAAAATCCAACATTCCTATTTATGGAGTATCCTTCTAAGCACCAGATGTTTTAAGCACCTTAAAGATCCAGGCTGAAACCCTTCTTAGCTTAAACATAGTAAATAACTTGCCTATAAATTCAAATACTCCATTTTAAATATTAGCAGCTGTAGGACCAGCATATGTTGACTTTATTATGGATTATTCTCATGTGACACAAATAGCAAGAATCGAAGAGTTTAAAAGTAAAAGCTCCAAATTAATCTTTAAATGCTTTAACCAAATATCAAGGCTTTTCCTGCAGAAGTCTAAATAAAATCTTTATCTGTGCTTAGAAGCTCATGAAAATGTATTCAAAATGTACTCTCTGGATCTCTTACCACGGCAGATTGGAAGCTGCTAAAACAAATACAAGATCATCAGATCGGGCCAAGCCGTCCATCTGCACCAGTAATTCTGTTTTCATCCGCCGACTTCCTTCATGCTCACCACTACCAAGATTCAGAGAAATATTATTTGCTCAGTGCATTAAAGTAATCATCTTTTATTTATACAGTGTCATTCACAGCAACTGAGCCCCTGTCACAGTTTTGCCCCAGTTCAAAGCATGATTAAGCTCCATTAGCTAACATCTAAGCATTAAAATCAAGCTTTCTAATGATTACTTAAATGGACTCTTTCCAGTGCATTAAAGTGAGGTGAATTCACTATTACTGAATCCAAAAAAATTTCTTTTTTTTCCTTCATATTAATCTCCACTCAACACTGACGTTTACTGGACAACAGCTAAGGCTTTGATTGATTGATTAACTGATCTACACAAGGGAATTTTTACAATGTGATAGTTGCCATTTAAATAACTAACACACCTGCCTATTCAGGGTGGCATTTTTCTGTGAGTGAATATTAAGTGGCCACAAGAAGACACACTAACTACTGAGTTCAGCATGTTGCAAAACATTCTATCAGGAGCAAACAGAAAAATATGTCTCAATGACATCAATTTAAAAATGGGGCAGAGACCACACAGAAAGGATCCTTCCTCAAAAAAAAAAAAAGGAGAACTTAAGCAAAGTCCTAAGAGTTCTGGCCCTGATCCAGGTAATCAATTTTGTAGAAAACCAGTTGGAACTCTTGGTTCCAGATGTGGAACTCTTGGAAACTCCTGGATCAAGCCCAGGGAAAACATCAGGGCCTTAGATGGCAAGAGCTGCACTTCAGGTTTAATGGCTTCTTTCTACAAAGGCACCCACACATCAGTGCCAAGTCAGTATTTAATACTGATATGTAAAAATACATCTAGGAAGGCAAAATTTGGGTCATAATTAGTATCTATTACCTGAGAATTACAAGTAGTATCTTTAAAATAGGGCATATTCTATTTATGAATGGTAAACAAAAAATATAATACAAACTGAGCATGTAATTCACTGTACATAAAATCCACTGTAATGGGTTCCTAATGGTTATAACAATACTTTTACATTTCTCCTGCTCCTTTCCCATCCCTAACCTTTTCAATCATTTTTTTAACTATAAACTGTCTATACCTTGGGTGAAAATAGTAATATTCAACCATTCCTGCAACTGGAAGTCCTGACAATGCCACCAAAATCTGTCCCATTAATGAAAATGCCATTCCAGTGCATACACTCCATATTACTCTGCTATGCCTAAGGTTGTCCAAAGTGTCAAAAAATCGTCTGACAATTCATCTGTTGTTTCCCCCACCACTGCCTTTATTTCCACCCCAAACCCCTGATTTTAAAATACAGCACCACTGGTTATACACACCTGCTGCACCCCTAGCCCCTTGCTCATCCTCACACAACCTGCCTTTCACTCTTGCTTCTCTTCTGCACCTTACACACCCCTACACCCCACTCTTCAAATCCCCCAAAGTGGTCCCATCAGTTACCCAGGAGCAGTGCCTCTTTGACTCATAACTGACTCCAGCTCATCCAAGAAAATTGTGGAAGGAGCGTGGTACCGGGCGAGCTCAAACAACACCTGTTCAGAGAGAAGAGTCAATGTGAAGGAAACCGACACAAAAAGGCATCAAGGACCGCTGGCACAGAAGATAAATAACAGCACCCATGTTCCAAGGGACGTCTGCTGGGAAAAACCTCTGGGTAGGCTGAGGGTCCCTGAATCCTCTCAAATTCTGAGAGGTTTGTAAAGGAGATATAAAGAACACAGCCTTGTAATCCTGTCTTTATGTGTAAATCTTTCTGGCTAAATCCTATCAGAGTACCCTGAGAATAATGGGATAGAAGAAAATGATCCATCAGAGGATTCTGGGAACTCCTAAATTGTTATCAGAGATTAAACATTCGCCTTTTGTTGTTGCTCCATTTTAGTTTGTTTTTTTTTTTAAATAAGGATTTGAGAAAAAAAATACAAGTCAGCTGAACCATAATGAAAGAAAATGGACTGATTCTCTTGATAAGAATCAAGCAGTTATTTTAGTGGGTTTTTTTTTCTGGTGAAAACAAGCATAAATTGCTTGACCAATCAAGATTAAAAAACGGACTATTAAGCTGACACAAAAAGTGTGGATCTGCCCTTTGGAGAAAGAAGTTTCATTTGTTTTTCAATAAACATGGAGAGGCCTGTATTAGCACTAAGAACACAATGTCAGTTCTTCTAGATTAAAGTGTTCTTTGAGTTTTTAAATAAGTATCACTAACAACACATATTAATCCAGCACTTTTTAATCTGAACACCTAAACAAAGCAAATTTAAAAGGATATGTATCATTTTCATCACTTTGAATATAAAACACAGGGTTTAAAGTATTTGCCCAGAGGCACAAATAGACCATGACCAATTTTACTAGAAATCTAAAATATAAAATCACAGAAATACTGTGTAGAACTGAGGAAAACAGGATCAGTGGACATGCCTCCAAATGTCCACAAAACCCATGTACCCTTCCCACAGCTTCAGAAAACTCCTGCACCAGCCTTATGTGATCCTGGGATATAAATTCACAAAATACTTTTCTTAGAGCCCTCCCGATCCACAATCTCATTTCATTTTTTGATTCTCCCGAAAACTCAACTAAGGGTAAAATGCCACAAATTCAATATAAATGCAAGTGCTGCAGCATGTTCACAAAAACCTTTTGGATAATGGTGTTGAAAAACAGACTGTCCCATCCGTACTGTTGCCAGAAAGGAAAAGTCCAGGAAGCTACTGAGACAGGTGTCAAGAGGATCCGTAACAGGAGGGGAATGTCAGAAGAAAAAATGTGCTGTTTTAAAGAAGGCAAGAAGAATAATTGTGCTGCAGACATTGCCAGCATTTCAAGAAAGATTAAAAATGCCTGGAATGCTACTTGCAGAGTACTATTTGTTATGGTTATTCATTCCCAAGAGCTCTGCGTCTATCCAAAGCGTAGCCTAAGAGATCACAGAATCACAGATGAGCATAAAGGAAGGGCTTAAGGGCTTGCGGATTTCTTACGTGGAAATGGTGGACATTATGGAGAGATTCTGACGGGTATCTTAGGGCAAGGATGCCACACCTGAACCCCTGAATTCTTCTGGACCATGGCTGAGCCATGTACGCTTCTTACTAGTCTACACTAAAAAATACATTTACCTATTTACCATTAAACTACCTTCCTTAAAAAATTACATGTGCATTTGACTGTAAGATCTTTGTGACAAGGGAATTGTCAATTTTACGCCATGAAGACTAAGAATAATAGGGAATTTGGTAACATTTTGTAGGAAGCGTAGGAGACAACACTTGCAAAAAGGATTTGAAGTGCTCTGAAGGGGTCACTAAGCAAACACTTAGCTAGGAACTCTGCTTGTCTGTCTGTTCTTCATTGAGTCAGAGATCTTTGCTGCCTTCAGAACATCT
Source organism: Oxyruncus cristatus (assembly GCA_013399855.1). NCBI lineage: Eukaryota > Metazoa > Chordata > Aves > Passeriformes > Cotingidae > Oxyruncus > Oxyruncus cristatus. The sequence goes on from VXAY01002792.1 coordinate 311,422, forward strand.
GCTTCATCTTACATCAGAGAAACAAAGTTCCACAGCAAGAATCCACTACGAGACTTGTGCAGAAGTGATATTACTCCCATTTTAAGAACTAGGTATAATCAAAGTCATGTTTTCTCTAAGCCAGGAAAGATTACGAATGCCAGAGGAACATTTGCTTTCCAGTTCTGTGTCTAACCCCAGTTCTTTAAGAGGGAACCTGATGTTTGTAAATTATAATGAATGAGAGAATAATTCTTACCCTGACAAGTTTTTCTGAATCACCTCTCCATTTGCTGACAATGGTGGATGCTGATATGTTGAAAAAGGTTGTATTGCATTCTGTGGCAACAGCCTTAGCAAGCAAAGTTTTTCCAGTACCTACAAACAACAATGTTTGAGAAATTCACTCTCTAAAGGAAGACAATGGAAACCTTTGAATAATTCCCCTCATTATACTAACAGTCAGGTAAAATCAGTAAAATAGTCATAGTATGGTTTGGGTTGGAAGGGATCCTAAAGCTCATCTCATTGCACCCCCCTGCCATGAGCAGGGACAGCTTCCACTGTCCCAGGTTGTTCCAAGCTCTGTCCAACCTGGCCTTGGACACCTCCAGGGATCCAGGGGCAGCCACAGCTTCTCTGGGCAACCTGTGCCAGGGGCTCACCACCCTCACAGTCAGGAATTCCTTCCCAGTATCCCATCTAACCTTGCCCTCTGGCAGTGGGAATCCATTCCCCCTCATGCTGTCCCTCCATCCCTTGTCCCAAGTCCCTCTCCAGTGTTCCTGGAGCCCCTTTAGGCCCTGGAAGGGGCTCTCAGGTCTCCTGGATCCTTCTCTTCTCCAGGCTGAAAACCCACAGCTCTCCCAGGCTGGCTCCAGAGCAGAGGGGCTCCAGCCCCCAGAGCACATCGTGGCCCTTCCAGATTGCCTGGGGAAACTCGGGTAATACAGCACTGCGAATGCACTTCCCAAAGTCTGAAGCAGCGCGTGCTGAAATGGTCAGGAGCCTTCTGTGACAAGTACATCTAAACATTCACAGGAACAAACGCAGTTCACTGCAGTGGCAGCCTCTCCATCCTGACTCGAGTGGTTCTTATGCCCTGTGTCCCCTTCCAGCCACACTCACTGTCGTGGTGCTTGTGTCAGTGTGGGGCAGAGGGAGCAGGGAAGCGGTGCTGACACACCCAGGAAAACACACAAATAGACCAGCAGAGGGCAAAGTTTCCACCCTATTCCCGAAACAACTCCTAAAAGCACAAGAAAGGAAGGACATTTTCACTAAGGATGTGAGTCCGTGACAGATCTGTTCACATATCATAGGATCAGGTCATGCCAAACTTGATTAATATGGTCCAAGCTGAGTAAAAGCAGGGGTATGAGTTTTCAGGCCTCTGAACTGTTAGTTTAAGCACTGTTCCTGGAAGATTCAGGTATAAAAATAGCCAAGGCTCACAAGGAAGGCCAGGTCTAAATGTCAGAGATGGACATAATCATCCAACATTCTCTCCTTCTAATTCACATCACAGAACAGGTTCTTTTCTAACATACGTGATCTAATTAGCATCAATGATTTATCCGTGGGACAAAACCAGAAGCAGTGATGAACACAGAGATACGGTATAAAGCTCTCCATACCTGGTGGTCCATAGAGCAATAATCCTTTCCAAGGAGACAGAATGCCAGTAAACAGCTCTGGGTACTGTGGAACAGAAAAGTAATTCAGGGATTAAAATGTATCACCTGTAACAAATGGCAAGGGATTCTAGTCCCCACCTTCACTGCTCCTAACACATTCAGGAAACATACGAAATTTGAAGAGGGGCATAAAAAGACACCAAAACAATCTAGTATGTATGATCTGAATACTGATAAAAATACTGTATTTACCATTTGAAATCTGTTTTAAGTGATTTTTTCAAATGCAGCTGATTTCACATTCTCTTCTGTAAGTCATTTTTCATGGCATTAATATAGGCCAAATCCAGCATTGTCAAAGGTGCCAAAAAATTGGACCTAACACTTACAGTTTTAATACTGAAAGACCATTTTTCTATAGGAAATGCAATTTCAGATGGAACAGGTATAGTTCTAATATGAAACAGGAACAGGAGTAGTTCTAACATGGACCGCTTACAAAAGCACAGAAATAGTAAGAACACTGTAATTAACAAGGAAAATGCTCAGGAGCCCAACACTGGTTTTCCTAAAACTATTTAGGACTTTACCTTTATGGGATAAACAACTGCTTCCTTGACCAGCCTTTTAGCTGCATCCAGTCCTATAATATCATCCCACTTCACATTGGGCTTATGGAGATAAATGTCCTGCAACACACATCACATCTTGTTAGTAAAACTCCTCCTGCACTGGGATAATGACCTCTGGCAAAGTAAGAGGATCGACTCAGTGATAAAATAAAAGTGCTGTTAAGTGATACAAGCTGTATTATTTAACCCTACGTGCCAGGGACCTCCCAGGAGGAAAACATACACAGCAATCATTTCCCTCAAGCTTCCCCTCCAGCCCCCAGTTTCCCTGATGTGTTCCTGCCAAATGTACGCACTCTCAGATATGTTTTCTGTTAGTTTGGCTCAGTAACCAGCCAACATATGAAGACCTATCACGATATGAAGGGTCACCAACCCTAGTATTTTGTCTCTGCTCCCGGCAAGTATGGAACGTTTAAAAAACAGAAGCACAAGCAATAGTATTGACATATTGGTTGAAATTTATATCCACAAGTTTACTTCAACAGGACTTAAATAATTCAAATTCCATCCCAGTCTTTGAGTTCAAACACCTTTTGACATTCATTCTTCAGTGAATTTCTCTTCCCTCTTTTTACAATGTGCTTATTCTGCAGCCACTGTGCAATGTGAAAATACTTTTGTTTTTTTAAACTTGTGCTCAGTAACTTTATGGTTGCTCCGATTACTTATATTCCTTGTGTTATAAGTAACACTGAAAAACTTCTATTTACCCCACACTATGCAAGATTTTATAAGCTGCAAAAAAAGCTGTGAGAAACTCTGCAACAGGAGGAAAATTTTCCCCTAAGCTTCTATCAAAAGATAGTCGGTAATTAGTCTATGCCCTGAGGCACTCACTAAATTAATTTCATTTAATTCATCAAACTTTCCAAATCTTCTATGAATCTTTCCATTTGCCTTAGAAATATTTTGTGGCTTTCCGTTCCAGGGGCTAATTGTTCTGCAAAAAGTATCGTATCCTCAATACGCATACTAAAGATAAATTCTGCTTTCCAATAAAAACAGCCCCCACAGACTGGAGAAGGATTATGTGCTTGTATCCAAGGGGAAACGTTGATTTAATACAATTAGAAAAAATTATTTATATAGCATAGATTGCACTTTCCCTTTCTATTAACAGTGAATTAAGATGAATCAGATTTCTGATATTAAGTAGAGGCTTCCATAACTGTTTCCAAATTAAATTAGATTGTGTTACGAAATAGATACTACATGCTCTTTATTTTTATTGATTTATACAGTGTCAATTCCACAGCAACTCGGAATATACCATAATGAAGTACAATGCAAAAAATATAACATAATGGAGGGAAAGCAACCGTATTGCTTTCTTGTTCCTGCAGCAGCAGGAACATGACTGTTTTAAAGGTTTACCATAAATTAAAGACCAGTCAGGAACTGAAATGAATGAGAATTTTCTCAGTTTAAGATCAGAAGTTTCTTAAGACTTCAATTCTACTAAACTTCAAATGCAAGACTTGCAGACCAAGAATTTGGACCATATACAGTTGTGAAAAAATCACTCAGCAAAAGTATTCCAGGCTTTTTTTAAACAGATGATAGAAGTACATGGGAGCAACAGCTGATACCATTTCTGATGTCTCACAATGCTACCAAATACTGTGATACTACGAAGCTTTTGGATGAGTGCCTCATCCAAAGGTGATGCATGCAAAGCTGCTTTGTAGCCACTGATCCCCACCAGCCCAGGGACTGTCAGACCACACCTCAACCCATGAGTGAAATGAAATGGTGCTGACCAGGTCGTGCAACCCTCCAGGTGTCACACTTCCCATCCTAGAAGAACTCCTGGGATGTCTGCCCTGGGATACGGTGCATCACTAATGCTGCTAGAGCAGCTCCTGTGCTGCGATGAGGGCACTGCTTGCAGAGGCTGCAGTTACAGCATGTCTCTGCTGCACCAGGTGAGAAGAGACAAGGAGTCCAGATCATGCAGCTGCACAAAGCAAAGCACAGGACCAGTACTAGGCCAATGGCCCCGGGGCTGTGCCAGCCATGGTGTGGCAGCAGGCCCAGGGCAGTGCCCGTCCCTGTGCTGGCACTGCTGAGGCACCTCCAGTGCTGGGGCAGTTCTGGGCCCTCAGACAAGAGAGACCCTGAGGGGCTGGAGCGTGTGCAGGGAAGGGAACGGAGCTGGGAAGGGGCTGGAGCAGCAGGAGCGGCTGAGGGAGCTGGGGGGGCTCATCCTGGAGAAAAGGAGGCTCAGGGGGGACCTGCTGGCTCTGCAACTCCCTGACAGGACTGGGGAGCCAGGGGAGCCAGGCTCTGCTCCCAGGGAACAAGGGACAGGAAGAGAGGAAACAGCCTCAAGTTGTGCCAGGGGAGGTTTAGGTTGAACATCAGGGAAAATTTCTTCATGAAAAGCATTATCAAGTTTAGGAACAGGATGCTCAGGGCAGTGTTGGAGTCTCCATTCCTGCAGGGAATTAAACACTGTGTGGATGTGGCACCTGGGGACATGGGTTAGTGGTGGCCTTGGCAGTGCTGGGGGAACAGATGGACTTGATGGTCTCAGAGGGCTTTTCCAACCTAAACAATTATGTGATTCTGTGATTCTAAACAATGCAGGAATATCAGGGTTTAATAATAATTTTTGTTTAGTAGATACATTCAGAATTCAGATACTCGTGTGACACTGCCACACTGCCACAAGCCCAATGCCTTGAATGGAACCTGCACCCACAGGGTTGAATCAAGTTTTTTCCCAGCATCACATCACAGTTAAATAATACATCAGATGATAGTTAATATTAATTAATATATTTAAATCTCTTTTCAGAGAAGAATTGTACTTTTTCTGTAGCAATAAGAACAAAGGAAAAAGCCACAACAGTCTCCCTAGCACGATTAGATTACATGTTCCCCATTAGAAAGGAATGGTCTTAATTACTCCCATTGCGCATCAAAAAGAAACAACTTGTAAAGAAATGACTTGTTGAGAGTTGCATGGAAAGAAAACTAGCTTGCATGTTCAAGAATAAGCACTCTCAGTGACAGTAAAAAGAAATAAACAGCATTCTCAGATGACAAAGATAACCAACATCTCCATAAACTAACACAGAGATTGATCTTACTTTGCTTACAACCATTGCAAGTTCCCTCATCTCACCAGTCATGCCAATAAAAGCACTGAGGGGTTTCAATAATCGTTCCTGAAAAAGAAAAACATAAGTTCTTGTCAGACTTCAAATATTTGTAGACAGACAAACTATTAAACACTTTTTTAAAAGCTGACATATGGTAGTAATATCAACTCTTACATGGATAATAATAAAGATTTTGAAGTAAGCCATTTTTGCAGTAAGGCAGACTGGCACCATGTGGGCTGGGTGCAGTGTCCGAGAAGTTTAGCTTGTGTCAAGGAGAGATTACTGAAAATTTACCTCAACCATCGAAACTCTGCTGCTGTCTCAGCTGAGGCAAATGCTAAAAACATAATGCATTCAAAGGAACCAGAATTTCACCCTCGGAAGTTCTGTGGGTTTCTGCAATTATTATTACTATTATTTTCATCATAAGGTATAATTTCTATTTGTTGCCTACTTTTATGTTCAAAAAGGAAACAACTGTCAAAAAATTAAGCCAGTATCAAGTAGACTGTCCTTTTGAGAAGTAAATATCTCTTTCAGAAATCTGAGCCTCTTTTTAGCACTTGGGAACAAAGACAACTTTGTTGCAGTATTTTGGGTTTTTTCCTGGTTATGTAAAACTTAAGGTTCATATTAACTGGATGGAAATATGAACAGAAACACTTACCGAGGGATCTGGATCACAATTAAGGCTGTTCAAGGCAATTTCATTTGGTGACATTCTGACAGCATCTTGAATCATCCCATGGAAGTCAATTACATGGCCCTAAAGGAGAAAATAATGTTGTAATAGGCTCTGCCCACGATGGTAGCTCTACACTGGAGCAAATTTTGTTTGCAGTTACAGGGTCTCCTTACTGCATATACAGTCCTAATTATGGCAAAAAATAGACCACAAAATCTGTGGTAGCAACAGGAGTAGAACACATATCTCAGACATTGAAACAATTTAACTGCAGAGCCTCTTATCATCTCATTCAGGAACTCAAAATTTATCTTCAATTTTAGCTATTACCACTGGGTTTTAAAACCAAAAATATTCTTCCTCCTTGTGTATGTCTGAAATAGTATATAATGCAAACAGAGCTTCCTATGCAAAGAATTGTTACCCAAATCATAAAATTGACCCTTCAGCTGATTATACAGGAATGTTTTACATAAAAATAGACTCAGAAAGCTAACATTTGATATTTTTGAAAACCTTTGTGGTATTTAATCCATACATCTTTCTATGATAAACCACATACCAGGTTTCCACCAACCTTTCTTGGGTGAGGGCTGTCTCCTCCAGGTTTGCTGATTGCTGAGATGCTTAAGCCAAAGTCAGATTGATCCAGAGTAACTGCAGTATCACTATTCTAAAAAAATAAATAAATTTTTGAAAATATGTGTTGCTAAGTAGATGAATTGAAGATATTTCATTATAGGTATCAGCCCACCTATTCATATATGCCCAGACGAACTGTATCATTACATGGAAGTTCCAAGAGTAATCCCATACCTGTCAGACCAACACCACTTACATTTAGTTAGGCTTCACCTGACTGGTAACAGCAGTGAAAGCCACACCTCTAGAGCTTGGCAGTCCACTTATTTCATGTACAGGGCAGAAAACTGCACTTTATACAGTTGTAAGAAGTAACACTTATGAACAGTAGAAATTGCAGGCAAGTGTAAGGCACAGAACATCAACTCAGAGATGATGAGCTATTACATATTCACTTCACAGTAGTTACTGCTGTAAAATCCAAAAGGCAATGGTTTGGGTTTTTTAGGGGTAAGAACAGGTCAGAGATTAATTCCTCTTTGAGCAGACAAGCCCTTAAAAAAAAGCTGTAACAGACATGGTGCTTGCCCACCAACCTGCTATTCCTGGACCACCCTCTGTAAGTGATGATAATAAAGTAGGTTTCACAGTAATCTTAACAAAATGAGACTCCCAAAATTGAAAATTACAGAGACAAATGACTTCCCCAGTCTCAAACACCTTATGTGAAGATGCGAAAGCCTCACACCAGGCTTTCTATCAAATTTGTTTGTCTTGCTTTCTGGCATTAAAGGATGAACATGCTGATATTAATGGGAAAACTCAGCTTTCAGTGGAGGTTGGATTATATCGCTCCTTTTCCTCCAGTTTTTGCCTGTGACTTGCTCTCCAACTCACAGCCAGAAAATATGTTCTCTTGAAGTCTTTCACCCATAATCCTTGAATTACATAATCAGTAAAGCCCAGTAGTTGCACAGTTATTAATGGTGTGACTCCCATACGCTTGCTGCCTACAGATTCTCATAATAAAATCACATTAATTTCAACTGTAATGCTACCAAGGTAAAGCACATTTAAACCTGTCTGGGGCTCTCCTTGGCAGATGATTTAGGTTCTGTTGTACTCCCAGACATTTTTGACACTGGTTGTTGCACTGTCTGTAGCTTGAGCCTTGGTATATTTTGAGAAGAGCTTGCTGCTCTGGAATTAAAAAAAAAAAAA
>VXAY01002792.1:319290-362689 GCA_013399855.1 Oxyruncus cristatus
AAAAAAAAAAAAAAAAAAAGAAACCCTTTCACAATTTCTTTTTTCCCTTCCCAATACCGAAATATTAGAAGGCAAAGTTTTCAAATAAAGCAGTTTTGGGCTAACTTTGCTCCCACTGAAGCTATGGCATCAATTTCAATCACAGCAGAGTTCAATGCTTACTGTTTACAAACACCTCACCCCACTTTATCCACGCTGCAGAAACTTTGCAAATTGTCTGCCTCTCCATTTGGGAAATAAGTCTCTATCTGCCTGTAACACATCACACAGTCAGCAGCATAGCCCTGGGCTTTATATTCCTGTGGTATAATATCATTATTTTAACCAGGGTGCATATTGTTTTTACAGGAAAATTTTCTGCCCAGAAAAACACCCCACATGTTTCTCTTACCTTCTTGCTCTTCCCCCGGTTCGCAGCTGTTGTTTATTTTCTGCTGTGGCAAAATCAACATTGAAATGGAAAATAATTAGGGATAGGAAAAAATGGCAGTTTGACTCTTTTTTTTCTCCCTTCAAAAATATTTTTAAGCATATGTTAGTGACATTGGAAATAACAATGCATCAGCAGGATCAGCATGATTATAAGCACTGCAAGCTTGCAAAAACTTTTTCAAAACAAACTGACATTGGTGAGAGCAGTTTTGCTTCAAGCTTGTTCTAGTTTAGGCTCATTCAGTCTTTCATTTCTCTGCTTACATTTTAAAACCAGTATCATGTTCACAGTAAAATGGGCACTATCAGAAATTAGATTAAGCACAATAATTTAATATATCACACAGAATGCTTATTTAATGCTAATAATTTTTTCATTGCTGAATTGGGAAATATGAATTTGCCTTACTCCTCTTCATAATAATCAAGTTCAACATGACAAGACAGAATAAAAGTCACACTGCAGTGGTGGTTATCAAACTATGCTATTTTTTTGAGTTTATATGATTTGAAACAAATCCTGTCAAAGAAAAGCTTTTTTTCACAAAATGCCAAACTCTCAAAGATGTGAACTCATCAAGCCGAGGGTTTGTGCCCTACCAGCACAATCTTGGTTGTTGCAAAGCATGTCTCCTATCAGTGTTTGTTCTCTGTACAACGCTCTCCCATTCAAGATTCTCACACGCTTATATAAAACAATCCTTCCCAAACAGCTCTTTCCCTGAAAGAGCTTGGGAACATAGAAGCAGCAGAGACCATAGATAAACCTGTAATCCTGGGGGTTTGTCTGTAACACTTCCAACTTGAACCCAGCATGGAAATGACCAAGTTAGTTCTGTAGGACTTGCCACGAGTGTTGCAAAGAGTTTAGTAGGAAGGAGCACCACACTAAGCCGTTTGTTTAGATACACATATCTGACCATGGGCACAATTTAAGGCACCTTGCAAACTATATGCACGAGAGGAGGCTGCTTACACTTCACGGAAAAAGGACGATGCCTCCCTGTCCAGCACAGTCACGACTCTGAGCCTGTGTAATAGCAGAGTACTCCAAGTCTGAGTAGCTTTACTGACCAAAAAATGCATTTTGAGAGCTTTTAAATGTCCCAGAGTGGCTTTCTAGGAATTGTTTTTTTCACTTAGATCATGGACTGAGCCTTGACTACCACTCAGTTTGAGTAAGATGTGAAAAAATGCTTTGTAATACATTTTCACTCTTGATTCACAACAAATCCCTTTGGTTTTGTCCTACAAGGCTGTTCCTTTTTGTATTAACACCAATCAACAGGTTCTAGATGTACATACATTCTTCATGCAAATAATCACAGAATCCTTTAGGTTGGAGAAGCCCTATAAGATTATCAAGTCCAACCATTCCCCAGAACTGCCAAGGCCACCACTAGCCCATGTCCCCAAGTGCCACATCCACATGGCTTTGAAATCCCTCCAAGGATGGGGACTCCGACACTGCCCTGGGCAGCTGGGCCAGGGCTGGCTGGACAACCCTCTCCATGAAGAAATTTTCCCAATATCCAATTCAAATCTGTATCCTTCAAGCTCTTCATCACTGATTTTTACGCAGTTGTTCTTTTGGCTTCGCTAAGTTACATTTTGTGCTTGACTGCAAAACCATTCAGGCTCTCAGGGTCATAACAGAATGCTCATATTCTGACTTGTCTTATTCTGTACCATTCTTTTATACCTCAGCTTTACTAGTCTCTCTCCATGAGAAGAAAGTGAATAAATATATCTATGCCATAATGCTTTGTGCTCAGCTGACATTTTCCACTATTACAGCAGTTTTTAAAGACAGAAGAATGCCACTTTTTTGTTCCTCTACATAATGAGAGAAGGGAGAGGAGAAGGGCTTAAAACCCCATCTCTCAATTCTTACGTCTTCTGTGCTAGAACAATAGGTCTGTAACTGTAAGGGTTGGAATACTAAATGCTGACATACACAAAAAGGGCTGCTAGCATAGCAGGCAAAAATACATTTTAGGCTTTGAAAACAAAAGCTTTCTTTTTGGAACAGAGCCACATACCAGTGTCCAGGACCTTTTTGGTAATTTTAGGATACTTTTGAAATTTTACAAAGTAATAGCTTTCATATTCCATCAAAATTGTCTCAAGATCAACGTTGTCACAAACTTCAAAGCCACGTAAACTTAATTTTGTCTCCTGTTCCAAAGCATTTGCAGCATCGACATATCTGGCAATTTAAAAAAAGGAACAAAGATCAAAAAACTGAGAGTCATTATCTTACTCTGATTTTTGAGAGAAAAAGCAAACAATGGCATTTGTAACTATATGGTATTTTTAACTTGTCCACAACTCTATTTATTATAAAAGTATAAACTCTATTTAAAAAAAACCCTTTGCTGGTTGATCTAAAGTATTTTTTAATTATAGAGGGCATTTTTGTTCCATAAACTGAAACAATTTCACTCTTCACTCTGAAACAATTTCACTCTTTCTCACATCAGCCCAAAGGCCCACACTGTCCATCCACCCAGCAGAAACACACAGTACAGGAGGTCAGACACACACAGTCCCACAAAGTAGCGCCCTGTTATTTAAAAAACATACCCTTCCTCCATTAAATAATGCAAAATTAGAATGAGGAGATTCTTCCGACGAGCTTCTGTTCGCATCTCCTCCTGTGAATTAAGACAGAGCTCTAGATCAAATGTAATATTCTCTTTATTGCTGTAAACAGCATCTAAATGTAGCCTGTGGAAACAAACAAATTAAGACAACAGCATGTAAGAACTGTAAAACAACTCACTGTTAATAAACACAAGGAAAGTGGTTTTCAATCTAATTTTTCTTACACATTATCAGGGCTCTACTAGATGGGTAGCAGCCTTTTCGTAGAGAAGAGAAAAATCCTTTGAGGTTGAACAAATAGCTTACTTTCCTTACTATGGTTAGGGATCTCCAGCATCTTCAGGCTGCTGCAAATTCCAGGGCAGGACTCTTGCAGACCTCAGTGCCCAGTGCTCCAGCCTGGCTGTGTCCTTCCCCTGCAACCAGAAACCTGTTCTCTGAGCACTTGGAGAAGGGGGCTGGAGAACAGGTCTGGAATTTGCATGGCTCTGCTACCAAGACCAGCTGTAACACTGTTGGTACCTCCCATTTCATAGGTCTTGACGTATAAACACAGCAAATGAAACACAGACACTTCCAGAAGTGTTGTGGATTGGGGTAACACCAAACTTGCATGATTTTAACACAGGAGTGACCAAAACCAGGTCTCAACACACAGAAATTTCAATATGGAGTCAGTCAGATGGATTTCTTGGCACAGAGTGGAGAACCGAAAGTCATTCACAAACAGTTCAGCAAGAAAAACAAAGCAGTGTAAAACACCTCTGTCTTCATTCAGTGAAGCAACATCTAGGGGAGCACCAGGTGCAATATCAAGTAGGAGAAAAGGGGCAGTGGAAACAGAAATCATGCCAGATGTTGGAACAAAGCCTTACTCCAATAAAACATGCTGTCTTTGCTGAATGACTGCAGAGAAACCCTGAGATTTTAGGGTCATAACTGAAGTTGCTACATGGAAGCTCTAGAAATCAGTACTTTGACTTTGACCTGCCTCACTGGGACTTGAAGCTGGGACCACAGGGAAAGCTGGTATGGCCAAACCCACATCAAGGGGAAAAAATTCTTTCTCTCTTAGGATGCTGGCATTCAGGATTGGAAGATGGAGTTGATGATCCTCATGGGTCCACTCCAACTTGGGATATCGTGTGTATTCTATGATTCTGTGATTACTTACAAGGACCCAGTGTGAGCTGAAAGTGGCACTTACTTAGTGGATGGGGTAAGAGCAGCAATTTCTGTTGCTTGCATAGCACAGAAACATTCCTGATCACACTGCAGAGTAATGCTACACAGGCTCCCGCTTCCCCCCAGTTCCCCTCCCTTCTACTCCAATTGAACAGCGCCTGCATCCACCCCCAGGAAAAGCCCAGCCCAAGTGTGCGACCTGCAGGTGACAGACCCACAGGCCTCCATCCCCTTCATACTGCAAACAGACCCTCAGCATCTGTGTCAATGAGTTCTGCTGCTCTGCCTGTGCCTAGCACACAGACATGCCAAAGAATTACTACTGGCCAAGGCTTATGTTCTCAAATCCCACAATATGCATACAAGGAATATGAATACAAACAGACAATTCCTCTATCCTTTACAGTCTCTTGGAAGGAAATGTCATTACAGTAAACTGCTGATCCTGGAGAATCATTTATTCCTAAAATCAAAGATGCATTTGGGTGGTGCAAAACCAATTTACCTCTTTAGCATGCTGCTCCTTTTCCAGGTTCGATCTAACTACTCCCTCTGCTCTGTACTGTGGATATCACACAGCATTCTGATGCTAATTTGAACACTTGAGACAGCACAGTCAGCTATTGCTTTATTTTAAAATAAAATCTGCCAGCCTGTAAAAAGTACTGGGTAGAGCAGGGAAAAGGTATCCTAGTACAGCAAGTATTTCCTGGGATGTTTGCTTCAGTCGTGGAGCCACCTAGTGTCACGACTAAGAAAGGGCTGGGGTTTGCTCCTCACAACACTTCCGGAAGAGTGGAAGTGTATTTGCAATTCACATATTACTAAAAAGGTTCATAGAATATTCATTCCGCTTTCCTATAAAGAAGAATAAAACTGGCTGGGGAAAACTGAAGAAACCATACCCCATTTCTAGCCTTTAGATACTTCAATACCATCTTGATAAAGTTTTTCAGAGTCCATAAGGAAGCTACAATACTGTTTGCATTTCAGTGGTGGTACCAAGATAACTTTTCTGAACCATTTTGGTGAGAAAAGAAAACTGTGCAAATGCTTGGTCGATTAGTAACACTTGAATGAAGCAGACTGGTTCCTGTGAGGTGCTGCAACAGGAAATGAACCAGTTCTGGGAATTGTCATCCTGGGCTGAAAGCATCTTTTACTTATTAATTTTTGAGGTGCCAGTGCTTGGAAAACAGATTTTGAATTGTGGCCTTTTTACCGTTTCTCCTGGATGATCTGAATCTTCTGAAACACAGTTGGAGTTGCAAGAAGGAAGATGAGAATCCCACCTATACATTCTTCAAAATGGAACTGCTCCTGATGGTTTCTGCTGAGAAAGATTAACTGTTGTGTTTGCCCACATATCAAAGGGCAAGGTCACACCTACCTCTGAATATTTAAAACACAGTATGCAAACACAGTGGCTGCCACAGAAGACAAACACATCAAGTGTTTCATGTAATAAACATGGATACTCTTGACAAGAGAGGAATTGCCTCTGCCTGATGAACTGACGGGGCTCACTATCCATGCTTGGAACTTCCCTTGAAAAGAGTTTGCATTCTGGCATGTCTTCTGCTATCCCTAAAGCATTTTAAGTTCTAGTATAATTAGTGATACAGTGATTGGCAGCATCCCAAATACTCTGCGTAGAGACTTGCTTTGGGTATAATACAACATTTTGCCTATGTATGAGACACCTACTTCAGCCTTGACATAGTAATGTTCCGGTTGCGCTGACCAAGAGAAGGAAAAGTGAACCTTTACATCCAAAAAGAGCCTCATCTAAAAATCAGCAGAGTTTAGACTAAGAGGTTAATTCTGCCTTTAACTCAAGAATGCAAACAGCAATGGTTGATTTTGAGAAGTACCCAAAGAAAACTAACTAAACTGTTAATTAGTTGACCAACTGACGACGACTTGCATTAGGTTGGATCTGAAACACAGAACAGACATATCTCTGGTCCAAGTTCTGTGAGATTTCTATGAAAGAAAAATCAAGGACCTTACATCATGTTACTGTTACCAAATAATGGATCTGATGAGTCAGTGGTGCACAGACCATTGCTTTCATGACCAATCCCCTTCCTGCCTTCATCAGCCCTATTTTATCACAGACTCATTCCAGATGCCTATGTCAGTGCCACCAGCCGCTTTAGCTGTTCCCTTAAAACAGCTCTCTGCCCACCCTGGTCTGCTGTCCTGAACTCCAGTTTATCCTCCAGGGACTGACCCCCACTGCAAATATGTCCACAAAATATGGCCACAGTACAGACAGACACCGACACTGCCCAGAGCTTCTACTGTGCTCAGAGAGGAAATGGTAAATCTAAACACAATATGAAAAAAACAGGAGTGCTTACAAGTGCAAAGTTACTTAAAATTCAGTTTAGCTTTATAGCGATTTAGCCTTCCTGTTTAATTAGTATTTAGAATTGCATGTTGTTTATAGCCACTGGTATTTCAATAGATGTTTAAATGTTTAAAGTTTAATAAGCTTCCATTCTTAAAAGAACAAAAAAATGTATGTAATTAAATTTTCAATTACTATAGGGGATTTTGGGGTCCCTGAAATTAATAAAAGCTTAAGGCACTTAAATGTGATCTTGTTTTAAAAACTAAATAGTTGAGCACTTAACTAATTAGCTCCAACACTTACAGTGCTATTTTATTTATTTCTAGCTTAACAAAAGAGCAGTACATACCCCTTTCTTTGAGTCATTTGAAATTAAACTCTAATAGAGTTGTGTATCCTTAAATGCAATTGTTTGTTTAGTAATTTCCACACCTTTTACTAAAATGCATTTACATTATAAATCAACCAAGTCTCTTGTGTAATTCCATCAAATTAATGGGCCTACTAAAAGATTAATTTAACTCTATAACATATCATTATCTTTTGGCCCTATATATTCTACATTAATATATTTGTTAAGATGGAAAACAAAAAAAGGGTTGGAGTGTAAGTCACGGTCTGGGGAGCTTGGGAATGAGAACTATACTGCTTTAGCACTGTGTCTGTGCACATCCAACTGAGGCTGTCAATAGGATGAGTTCAGAAGGATCTGTGGTCAGGAATTCAGGCTGTCATCACATAGGGAAAGAATTTACCACGATACACAAGCAGTGTCCCTTCCCTCTTTGTTTTTAGGATTCCAGGGCACTGCCAAGTACAGGGTTCCTCGAGATCAAGCTGGCACCGTGTGCTAGGATAGAGAGGCTTTATCAAAGAATCATAGAATCAGCCGGGTTGGAATGGACCTCTGAGATCATCAAGTCCAATCCTTGATCCACTACCACCGTGGTTACTATGGGTTTGCCTAGTTTTCCTCCCCCCTCCACCAACCCGTATCCCCACAGCTTTTCCTCCCCCTTATTGCTTTGGATATTTGCAGCCTTGACAGGCTTTTTAGAGGGCTGAATGTTCAGTTATTGTCTGGCTTGCTGACAGTACTTTTTGAGAAACACAAGCAGAGGAGGGAACTGGTGAGTTTTAAACAATGTATAACTTGGCTGTCACTGAATAGAATTTCCCAGGACAAAGAAAGGGCGCTTTGCCCTCTTCTCTTCCAAATTACACACGGCTGCTGCAAACAATAGAGTTGGCAAAGTTTTTCAAGGATTACCACGAGCTTTCATAATTAAAGACATACAGCAACCTCACCCCAGAACTTATGGCTATCCTAGCAGTAGGATGCACCCAAGACTGTTATAAAATCAAGAGGCATTTTACAATTTGAGTTTGGTGCACTGAAAACAAAAACCTTCTGATTTCTCCCCCCGGTGCAATGTTGTCTTTCATTAATTCATGCTCCAATTTTAAGAGCCACTCACTGAACACTATTATCTCCCTCTTTTAACAGGAACACTGCTGAAGCCAGGTTTTACACAGCCAAGACCTCACTAATTTGAAGTGATACATATTATGAACACATAAAAGTGAATGGACACAAAGTATGGAGAATTATATACATTAAGGATGATGAATTTACAAATTAATTAACAATTAACAATAAAGCATTGATCAATAAAGCATTAACTCATTTGTAGGAATTTGCAAAGTCCCACTGCAGTTCACAATAATATTGTTTGTCAAGGGGCATTTACAAAGCAAACACAGGAAATATTTTACAATTAACACCAGTGCAATGCCTCACAAGACAAATTTATTTGACTGTAAGACTACACTGGGTAGCTGTGAACAGCTATGGAATTGCAATGCAAACAGCATTTTTTTTAAAAACACTTTTCCCCAAAATTGCTAGAAAATAATAATTTCCATTCTGTAGAACAGATTACTGGGAAAAATGCAATACAGATTAGGGTAGGAATACGGCATTAGAAATCCCAGTAATTACTTAGTGCTACAAATTAAACATATAGCAGTCTAACTTGGAGATACTTCATTTGAATACTGGAATCCAGAAAGCAGACATTAAGTAGTGAGGCTCCCTCCACAGAAGGGAGGCAAAACCTTACAGCATAAATCAAAAAATCCTCTTGGCAGCTTCATTTCAAGCCACTAATTAAAAAGAGGGCTCCAAATTTCTGCTCCTCTGTGGAACACAAACAACTCCCTCTGTACCCAAACTACAGATTGCTAACTTCACATTCGTCCTGCCAAAAGCTATGGAGAAGCCAGCTCACAAAGCACACCAACCCAAACCCAGCGGTACAGCTGAGGGAGCTTGAGCTCCAAGCCCTCACCCCACAGATGTTTCTTCATTTAGTAGCCAACACCATCCTTGGGACCAAGGCCACCCAAACACCCACTGATGAGAGTGGTGTTACACATCAGACCTCTTTTCCTCCTGCACCTCACTGCTTTTTCAATACCACACCTTAGGGCTCCATTCATAGTGGCTGGGATCTGAATCCACTTCAGGGCTCAGAAAGAGACTGTGCTGGAGGACCCCACTCCTAGTAAATATATAACCTACTAATACTTCCTCAGGAGAGGTAGCAGAGGGGCAGGAACTGATCTCTTCTCTGTGGTGAGCAGTGACAGGAAACAGGGAACAGCTGGAGCTGTGCCAGGGAAAGTTTAGGTTGGATCTTAGGAAAAGATTCCTCCCCCAGAGGGTGGCTGGGCACTGAACAGGCTCCCCAGGGCAGTGGGCACAGCACCAAGGCTGACAGAGTTCAAGGAGTGTTTGGACAGTGCTCTCAGGGACAAGGTGGGATTGTTGGGGTGTCCTGCGCAGAACTTGATGATCCTTGTGGGTCTCTTTCAACTCAGGGTGTTCTGTGATTCCACATGAGGTTGACATAACCTAAATCTCAGTGTCAGTGTTCAATATGATATAACTTTCCTAAAACTTTAATTAATGGTAGCAGTTAGCTGGGTTCCTTTTTTTTTTTTTTAACGTAAAGACTCTTGTCAGTTTGATCTTTAAATCACCAAAGCTTTGAGTTTCTCTGGATCAGCTCTGATGAGCTTCAATAAACAAAGCTTGAGGGAGTTGAGGATTGGACGTCTGGGGTTTTAAATTTATGGTCCTTCTAAGACATGTTGGAGTAAGCAGAAGATACAGAGGAGATTAACAAAGACATTATGGCCTGAGAGTTAGACTCTCTGTCTAAGGAAGAATGATAAGAGGACTGAAGAATGTGGACCCAATTAGACAATAAAGGACAGAATACCAGTTAAATTAAGAGAATTGTGTAACTTAGAACCCATTAAAGTTACTTTCTTTGTTTGCTAAAATGTATAAATACGTGAAAAGTCTTTCAAGGGACTTATATGGCTGGAATGATTCACTAGGTGTCTCTGGCCATAATAAAGCAATGGTTGGCTCACCAACACTTAAAAGGTGGTGTTGGAGGCTTTCGCTTCTTCCCAAAGATTTTCGGTGACAACAGAATCCCTCCTAAAACTCCTCTTTTGTGAGGAATCTTATGCTTTCCAGGCACAGTGGGAACAGGGATTGGTGTATGCACGCACAGCACCCAACAGCATTACAGCAAGGGCTTTTAGCATCCCTGCAGTCACCCTCACTCTGCTGGTAATTTGACCAGCAGATGGAAGCAAAAGAACAGGCTACAAAATTTAGCTAAATCCTCCGGTTTCTGGGCTTCCTGGGGGAAGAATCATAGAACAACAGAATGGTTTGGGTTGAAAGGGATATTTAAGGATTATGCAGTTGCAACCCTCTGCAATGGGCAGGGACACCTTCCAGTACCCCAGGCTGCTCCAAGTCCCGTCCCGCTTTGGAGCACTTCCAGGAATGGGGCTGATGCGGTGGAGGCGCGGCGGGGCATTACAGCTGACCGACGGGAACAGGGGCCGGGCAAGGGAGAGGCAGGGACTGCCCGCTTTGGCTGTGCCTGGTGCTCTAGGACCATAAACAGAGGGGCTGTGGTGGGGGTCAGTGCCCGACGCAGCCCATGACGACCTTCCCCAGCCCCGCCGCCATGACACCCCGCACTCCGCTGCGCATGCGCACTGCCGCTGCCATGGCAACGGTGACGCCTGGCCACCCGCCCTGTCGGCTCTCACCGCTTCTCTCGCCTGGTAGGTGGTTCTCAGCGCCTGGCAAGAGAGCTCCATGGCGGCGGGGAATGCCAGCGGGAATACCGCCGGGAGCGCCACCGGGAATGCCCGGGCCCGCACCCGCCGAGCCCCGCGGGCGCCACGGGGGGACAGGCCTCCCCGCACAGCCAATCGGAACGCCCGAAGGTGAAAGACTGACAGGAGGATGACCAATCAAGAGTGAAGCCAGGCGAGGGAAAGGCGGGGCTAGAAGCGGCGCTGACCAATGGGCGCTGGGCTTGCCTGAGCTGCTGGGTCTGTGAGGGGAGCGGGGAGGGGGGGAATTCGCTCTGAGGGGATCGAGCGGTGCGGAGACAGAACAGGCCAGACCAACCCAAACCATCCCAGAACATGGCAAACCAACCCGAAACAAGTGAAACCTACCCAACCTTCCCGGCTTCAGTCCAGCTGGAGGAGAACCTATGATCCTGCAAGAGGCTGACGAAACCTAAAGCTCTGTCTCAAGATCTCTCCAACAACTCGTCTTTTATGAGGAATCCTGTGCTTTCCACTCACAGGGGTTACTTTACGCATACATAGCACCCAACAGCTTTGTGGAAGAGGCTTTTATCATCCCCATTCCCAAATCCAACAGCTGCCCAGTTTCGCCAGCTGTTCTTGGACAGCAAAACTACCAGGTTCTCACACCCATGCAATGCAACCTGATCTAGTGGAAGGTGTCCCTTGCCCACTGCAGGGGGGTTGAAATGAGATCTTTAAAGTCCCTTCCAACCCTTCCATCCCTTCTGGGATTCCATACCAATGCTTGTTTAGCATCTTATCCTCAAAAACATGTTTTCCAGACATCCTGACCTTCCTCCAAACACGCTCCTTAGTACCACTGTCAGTAGCCCCTTATCCTTGTGGTGTCACTCTGTTCCCACTCAGGATGTTTCCCCTGCCTTTTTCTTAAACTCTCCCATTCCAGTATAGGCCAATACAAGCTTTGTGTTCCCTTGAGCTCCCTTGACTAAGTATCTCCAAGTACACGTACCTCTTACAACCCTTCGCTCCCTCCTTTCAGTATGTCTCAGTCTCCAGGATGTCCTAATCAAAAACATGACTTTGGTGTATGTTCACAGCTCAGATAGTTGTGCTGCAAATGTATCATACTTTCACCCATCTAATTAAATATATATCTCTTTTATTAAATCTGTCCCATAAAACATGGAGTTTTTTCAAAGTGGATCAGATTAATGTTCCTGCACCTAACTCAGGTCCCCTCCTACTAGAATTTGCATTCAATTTAGTTTGCCTTAATGTGGTAGTAGAGTGGGTAATAGGTTTGGTTTTCCATTATTGGTTGCTTTTGTTTTATGGCTCTGAAAGACACGTGAAGACAATTAAAGTTAGGATTCAAGCCATGCCAATTATGTTTACAAGTTCACTACTGTTGAGAGAATACCTTCAGTTTGAGGCTGTGCTCCACTGGAGAGAGTTTTCCACCATAAGTGTTAAAGGAGTAGTGGTATCTTAATATGGGTTTTTCTGTTGTTTTGATGGATAAAGAGAGAGACTCTTCAAACCCTTGGAACAAAACTCGAGGGTAATTTTCACAAGAACTGTCCATGGAGGCAAATGACCACCTACAGTCAGGGAGGCTGTGTTCAAGACTGTGAAATCTAGGCATATATTAATAGACATAATTAATTTAAAATAATAATGTTCAAGTAAACAACCTTATAGCAAAACTTAAATATTTCCCTGTTGGGCTTATAACCAAAATATAGGTGTATCAATAGGATACAATAGGATGGGCAAGCAAAATATGTATTTCATCTGTGCTTTGGCAGCTCTAGACCCCACACAAGAGGGTTGTAGGCACTGATCACCACTTAAACATTTTTGCCATCCACTTTCAGTGTTACCTTGAAGTAACATGTGTTACCTTAAAGTAAATTACTGTGGGACAGGAAAGATGATGGAGAAGCCTAAGGCCGACCTTATAAAGTTCTTTCCTTTAGATGCAGCACACACAAAACAAATCTACCTTCCAGCCAGTCACCCCAGACTCCCATCCATGCTTGCAGTGCACACTCCATTGTCTATTAGTAACTGGTTCAGAAGCATGGGAGGAGTTTGAGGAGGTATAATGCTGATAAGAGTAACTGCTGCAGGAACAGCTGCAGGGAACTGCTGGGAACAGCTGTAGGCTGGTGGTTTTGATTCCTTTTTTTTTTTTTTTAAATTTATTAATTTATTTTTAACTGTCTGCAGACTTTGTGGAAGGTTGGGAGGGTTTGTTTGGATGTTCAGATGTCCTTCAGTAGTTAACACAGCTGTGGGAACAGACAGTGCTTGTGTTGACATACCATTCACAGCGCTAGAAAGACTACTAGAAGGGGCTGAAAACAGATGTGTTGTTTTTCCCTAACAAATCTCAGTTTAGGGGGCGGGATGCTTAGCACCTATAGGCTGCCTTCTTGCCCCAATCCGAGCCTATTGGGAAAAAAAAAAATATAAAAAAGTCCTGTGATATCCTGTCAGCTGGTATTGTGAGCTGATTGCCTTGGGGAAGGGTAGGTCTCCTGCTCCTGGCATGGCTGGTGCTGAGCAGGGTGCTGTGGAGAGGACTAAGGTCAGTACTGAGGGCAGTACCAAGGCCTACTTTGCAGGCTCAGAATACAATAAAGGGCAGAGCCTGGAGAGTGGTTTACAAACTGCAGCAACAGGTTGCCAGAGGAGAAGGAGGAGGGGAAACAGGTGGTATCGGAAAAGTCAGTACACGAAGAGGCAGCAGAACCTGAAAGAACCTCCAAAGCTTGAGGTAGGTTTCTTAAAATTTTGGTGGAAAGAGAAATGTTGGAACAGTTGAAATTTTGGTAAGATGGCCTGGTAACTGGTAACTAAGATGGCCTGGTAACTGGTAACTTAGCCTGGAGCTTAAGTGTGTGAGGAGTTTTGATAAAACACCAGGATTTTTAAAGAAGTAGAGCAAAAGGAGACACTGATTCCTGTTACTATAAAAGCAGATGAAGGAGATTTCAGAACAATTTCAGTGTGGATATAATGGACTGGGAGAGGACATGACTGTGGCCTATGCTTTTATGAAATAAGGACCTAAGAAAAAACTTGAGGAGGACCAAAAGTATAGTTGTTTTGTTGGGTGTTGGGTTTTTTTTTTTTGTTTGTTTTTTCTTTCTTTGTGTTGTTGTTGTTTGGTTTTGTTTGTTCGTGGTTTTTTTGAGGATATGGCTCTAGAGATGTATAAACGGAAGGTTGTGAGGAAAAGATGGAGGAAAACAAAATACAACAAAGTAACTAAGAAAAAAATTAGGATAAGCTACTATGCAAACTCTTACTATCTTATGCATGTGAGGTGTTAAAACACAAACTATATTGTTTGCTCTTATCCCAGTGAATATCGAGGATGAGATTACTAGGAAGATTGAAAGATGTGGTTATGAAGTGACAGGTGAATGTACACGAGAAAAGAAATGCCCAGCTCTGATGTGAGCTGGAACATGGGTGTCTTTCCCAGTGTCCTTGCAGGAAGGAACCTGTGAGAGAGTGTGCAAAAAGGGCAAGGAGAAAGCTTTGGTCTGGTCATGCTTTAATGATCTCAGAGAGCCTAACCTACAGCTTGCCCCTTTATTCTGGTATTGAATTGCAGGGAAAAACAAGCATTTGATGGACTTGGGAGTTGAACTTGTGCAGCAGCGTGGCAGATGGCATGTTTTATTAGTCTGTGAGTTCTTGGTTTTGACTAACAAAAAGGGCTTGAAATTAATAAAGCCCTTATGTTTAAACCTTCAGGGAAATGCGTGTCCTAAGACCAAGCAAGAAACCACTTTATGCAGAGAAGGACTAGATATCTCTGCCTATGGTTAAAAACTTTAGCACAGCGAAGGGGGTTTTTGGGAATAGCTGACAGCAAATAAAAAGGAAAGCCTGCCTCAGAAAGCTATTGCAAAATTACCACAAGTAATGGTAATTATTGAGTTCCCTGGTGTCCAGGTCTTGTAGCAGTATTAAGTGTCCATAGCTGGTGTGCATGGCAGAGATCAGCATCCTTGAGGAAAAGCTCACCTATTTGTTCCCAAAATTGTCTGCCAGCATACCCCCTAGGAGAGCAGCCTAGACCCCTGGCCCACTAGTTACTGTTGTAGTCACTGCTTTGAATCCATCAGTTGTGCTAAAACAGCTGCCTTTTGATTAGTATGACCAAATATGTCCTGCGTTTCAGACCTTCCTCCTCTTCCAGTGTCTCTTCATCCTCTTGTTGGGGTTGGTTTGGCTGCTTGCCTGTTTGTTGGCCGAGTCTTTGCTATTTTTTATTGCAATAAATTGGTTGTTTGGTTTAACGTCCCAGTTGCCAACGAAACTGAATATTGTGACTAGGTAATTATTGTGACTAGATAATGATCTCTGGCTGCTTTTGAAAATAATATTCTTAGCAGCACCTCAATGTTTATTTTTCTGTAAATGTCTCAACATTTCCCTTGCAGCAGGAAACCCATTATCCAGTTTTTGAAGCTTACTGCTGATGACATTTTCCCTTCATTTTTTATTAATAAAACATGCTGCATCGTCATTATAACACAAATTATGGGTGCTTTTGATTGGGTGGATAAACTCAGAAAACTGTAAAATCATAACCTTTCCATTAATCCACTTCAGTCTCAATACCGGTTTATTTTTTATTTATTACTTCTGTGATTTGCTGTTTTTCTTTTTCTTTTTGTAATAGAACAATTCCGTTGAAGATCTGAGTATTAATCCTGGAGGCCAAGGAGCATGGCAGGTGTGTCCATTTCTGGGCTGCTCGGTACAAGAAACACCAGAGAGTCCAGTGAAGGGCACAGAGATGATTATGGGTATCCTCTGAGGAGACAGTAACGGCAGGAGCTTCACCTGTTTAGTCTAGAAATCCGAGAGGGCATAATTAATGCGTATAAACATCTCAAAGGTGGGTGTCAGAGGATGGTGCCAGACTCTTTTCAGTGGTGCCCAGTGACAGGACGCGGAGCAATGGCCGTAAACTACAACACAGGAAGCTTCACCTCAACACGAGGAATAGCTTCTTCACGTTGCGGGTGGCAGAGCACTGGAACAGCTGCTGCACAGGGTGGGCGTGGAGCCTCCCTCTCTGGAGACATTCCAAACCCACCTGGCTGCCTTCCTGCGTGACCTGCCCCAGGTGACCCTGCCTTGGCGGGCGGCAGGGCGTGGACTGGAGGATCCCCAGAGGCTCCTTCCAGCCTTAACAATTCTGTGATCCCACCGGGACCATGTGTCCATGACCGCTGCACTTCCGGCCACCCCGCAGCTTGCTGCAGGAGCCCCGCGGAGTCAGGGCCGGTACCGGCACGTGTGTCCGTGCCACACCGGGCCGATTTCCCTCACGGCTCCCGGTGTGTCTGTGCCACACCGGCCCTGTCTCTTTCCCCTCATCGTTGCCGCTGCGTTTCTACCGCAGCGGGCCGGCTTCCCCTCAGGGTTCCCGCTACCGCACGGGGCCCGCTCCCCGCCGGGTGCCCCCGCGCCCCTCCCTCCTGCCGCCGGCCCGCCCTCCCCGTCACGTGCCGGGGGCGCGCACCGGGTGCACGATGATGGTGGTGGCGGCGGCGGCGTCCGGCGGCGGCGGGTAGAAAATGGCGGATTTCGAGGAGCTGCGGGTGAGGGGGAAGGAGGGGGCGAGGGGCGGCGGCGGGACAAGATGTCGGCGCGGGGGGGATCCGCGGCTTCCCCAGGGAGGGACGGAGGGAGCGGGGCCGCCCCGGCCTCCCGGGGGGCGGCAGGGTCTGCCCNGGTGTCAGAGGATGGTGCCAGACTCTTTTCAGTGGTGCCCAGTGACAGGACGCGGAGCAATGGCCGTAAACTACAACACAGGAAGCTTCACCTCAACACGAGGAATAGCTTCTTCACGTTGCGGGTGGCAGAGCACTGGAACAGCTGCTGCACAGGGTGGGCGTGGAGCCTCCCTCTCTGGAGACATTCCAAACCCACCTGGCTGCCTTCCTGCGTGACCTGCCCCAGGTGACCCTGCCTTGGCGGGCGGCAGGGCGTGGACTGGAGGATCCCCAGAGGCTCCTTCCAGCCTTAACAATTCTGTGATCCCACCGGGACCATGTGTCCATGACCGCTGCACTTCCGGCCACCCCGCAGCTTGCTGCAGGAGCCCCGCGGAGTCAGGGCCGGTACCGGCACGTGTGTCCGTGCCACACCGGGCCGATTTCCCTCACGGCTCCCGGTGTGTCTGTGCCACACCGGCCCTGTCTCTTTCCCCTCATCGTTGCCGCTGCGTTTCTACCGCAGCGGGCCGGCTTCCCCTCAGGGTTCCCGCTACCGCACGGGGCCCGCTCCCCGCCGGGTGCCCCCGCGCCCCTCCCTCCTGCCGCCGGCCCGCCCTCCCCGTCACGTGCCGGGGGCGCGCACCGGGTGCACGATGATGGTGGTGGCGGCGGCGGCGTCCGGCGGCGGCGGGTAGAAAATGGCGGATTTCGAGGAGCTGCGGGTGAGGGGGAAGGAGGGGGCGAGGGGCGGCGGCGGGACAAGATGTCGGCGCGGGGGGGATCCGCGGCTTCCCCAGGGAGGGACGGAGGGAGCGGGGCCGCCCCGGCCTCCCGGGGGGGGGCAGGGGCTGCCCGGGGGGACCCTCCCTCTCGGTGCCCGGTTCTCCATCTCCGCCGTGCGGGCTGTGCTGCCGCCGCCGCCGCCGCCGCCGGGGGAGTTCTCCCCGCACCTCCCGACATTTTACAGCCGCCTCGGCCCTGCCGTGCGGCCCCGGGGCTCGCATGGCGCCTGCCGGCAGCCGAAGGGAAGGCGATGAATAACCCCCGGATTGCTGAAAATGCTGATAGTTATGGAATCTTTGGGAATCCATGGGCTGCTTTCCGCCCGGGAAGGCTGTGCCTGCGGAGCGTGGAGCCCGGTGTTGGCTTTTCAGACCTGTTTTATCTCCAGTTCAATGTCTTTCATGTTGCGCTGGTGGACTCCCTGTAGCAGATTTGTGTTTGTGTGTGTGTGTGACTTTTCATTTTTTAAGGTGTGTACACAAAGAGCTGACTGCACAGTTTATATTTTTCCTCACGTTTCCTGAGCAATCCGCGGGTATCTTTGTTCGGAAGGCGGGGGTTCCTTCTGCAGCATCCACACCTGCAGAAGGGGAATTCTTCCTGGGAATTCCGCGGGCACGCCAACCCCCAGCCTTGTCCCCCCGGCCTAGACTTTGCTACAGAAGGAGTAAAAATTCGATTTAATAGGAACCGCTGTGAGCTGGGCTTTAGGGGAGAGGAAGGTCTGCGGGCTGAGCTGATGTTGGTGCGACCAGGAGCGGGAAATGTGCTGCAATCGCCAGAGAATTTCCCACACCGAGGCTTTTTCCAGCACTAACACGGCTGGTGAGCAGCTGAGGAGCTCACTTATAAAAATATAATGGGAAGAACTGAGTTTCTTTGTCTGAGGACAACAGCGCTCTGTCTCAGTTTTAGGTTTAGGAGTGGTTGGTTCATTTTTTTCCTAAGTTAACCTTATGTTGTTTGGTTTTTATTTTTCCCTTTAAACTTGTTTGTGTTTACGTGTTTTCTTGCTCAGTGTCCTCAGTCATTCTCAACCTTCATTCCAAGGTGTCTCAAAGGGTTTAGCTAACCCCCCACCAGTGTCAACTTTGTGGCACAGGTGACCCTTCTTCTTTTATCTCCTCCTTTTCAGGCTTGAATTGGAGCTATGATCCATGTTTCCCAGGGCACTGTGATGGATATCCATAAGTACTGATAGTCTCTTTCTGGGAATTAGATACCTAAATACCTTTGAAATTAACAGATAATTAATAGCAACTCACCTGAGTTGTTTGCCAGAAATAGTACAGGAGGTATGGAGGGGAAAGGGATCTGGGTTTCAGGCTGGCTGCAGGGCTGCCCTTTCATCACTCAGAAGAAGAGGTGCCACTAGTTTAAAAAAAAAAATTGTCTGAAGACATGTTTTTGATGTTCCCATTCATCTTATTTCTAAACTGGAGTGCCTGTAGGATGAATCTGTTAGCCTGGAGCTTCTCTAAATGTTCAACATACGTTTGAAAGTAATTCATGGCCTGTTTTGGGAAAGCTCTAGGTATTTTTTTGGAAGAGAATTTAGCAGTCTGCCTCATACCTGCAAGGCCTTAGCTGTGCTTTTTTTTTGTTTGTTTTACTTTTCCTTAAAGAGGATACATCAGATACACCTATGGCTTAATGCTTTGGAACAGTATTTTTGCTGATATATCATGGTTGCCAAAGTTTAGTAATAAGAAACAAAAAAAACTGAGAAACTTCTTATGACCTTCAAGTATGAATTTCACAGTTAAAAAATGTTTCTGGAATATAAAAATGCTTGAATTATCCAGTCTGATTTCCTTCTTTAGAGTTCTGTCAAACTACTCTTTGTGTTCATGGAGAAACATTAAAACTAAAATAGCTTTGGTCTTCTGTGTTAAAAAGGCTTTTTATTAGGCTGTGCAGCTGTAAAGAACTTCTCTTAAGAGAAAATTGATGGCATTTACGCGACACAACTTGAATGTCTAATCTTAATTGAGTGATGTGAAAAGCATGTTAATAACTAGGCTGCAGTCTTCTGCAATATTGCTGGAACCTCAAAGGAAAATAACTTGGTAGGGTTTGTTGGAAGCAATACCTGCCTTGCACTGTAATTATAGGTGCTCCTAAATGTATATTGTGTCCATAAAACTTCGTTGATGATAAGAGTGTCCACTTTATGTCTGTAAATGGAGTAATAACGTAAAATGCATATAGAATACATAGAAATGTTTGGGTTGGAAGGGTCCTTCAAAGGTCATCCAGTTCCACTCCCATTGCCACAGGCAGGGACACCTTCTGCTATTCCAGGTTGCTCTAAGCCCAGTCCAACCTGGCCTTGGATTCTTCCAGGGATGGAGCTGCCACAGCTTCTCTGGGCAACCTGTGCCAGGGCCTTACCACCCACTCAGTCAAGAATTCCTTCTCGATATCCAGCAGTGCCCTCTGGCAGTTTGAAGCGATTCCCCCTTGTCCCAAGTCCTTCTCCAGCCCCCTTGGAGCCTGTTTAGATACTGAAGGGGACTCTTAGGTCTCCATGGAGAATCATCTGGCTGAGCAACATTCTCTACCCATCCTGTGTTGGTGCATGGGATTGCCCCCCCCCAGGTGCAGCACCTTGCACTTGGCCTTGCTGAGCTTCATGAGGTTTGCACATTCCCACCTCTTTTATTTCAGATTTGTCAGGCACAATTTGTTGATCAGATGAGGTATGTTTTCATTTACATGGTTGTTGTTGCCTTAAAGTGAAGGTAGAATCAGCTTTAGGGGGGAAATGTTGTAAAAGCCGGTGTTTAAATACTTCCAGTAAACCTTACCTTTGCAGGATTTATTTCAAAAGCTTACATAAGATTTTTGCATTGATGGACAAAACTATGTGTATTTTTTTTATACTCCCAGGCACTTCTAATGTGGGTGTTTATTTTAAAATTTTGCTGACTGTGGTATTTAAGCCAGCCTGTGTCTTCTAATAAAATGAAATCCATGGTGTAGTGAAGTGCTAGTTTGTGGAATTTCCCTGTGAAATGGTAGCTGTTCTGAGGTGTGATTGGCTGCACATTTCACCTTGATTAACTTGCAGGAATGCACAGAAGGCAGCAGGCAGGGTAATAGACAGTATTTTGCAATACATGCTGTTTCCTTCATCTGTGTAAGGGATTATTTTGCTCCTTTGCACTCTGATTGTGGAATCCAGAATCATACTTACTGCCTGCATCTGAAATAAAGGAGCTGGAGTTGCTATCAAACTTGTGCAGCCATCTACAGAAGCATGCAACATCAAGTTCTCAGTAAATTCATGAATATCAGTATTATCTTTTAACACAGTTTCTCTTTTATGTGTCATAACTAAAAGCTGTTATAGTGCTTCAAACCGTTTTTTATGAATGCTGAAACACTTTTTCCTTGCCCTGTTTGACGGAGACTAAGGAAAAGTAGAAGGGGAATGCCAGGTGGAAACTGAACTTCTCCATCAGTTTGCAAACTCTGTGGAATTCTGTTTCCATCTCCTCTTGTATTATATTATTTTACTGTTGAAAGAAGTTCCTGGGATGAAATTAAGGTGACATCTGCTGTTGGGCTCTTCAGAAGTTTGGACCACTCAATGCCAAATGTGACTGTTTTCTCTACCTCCTGTGACTGTGGTGCATTTATAGACAGGGTGTTGGGGGAATACCTGTTTGCAGGCTGCTGTGTTAGCTCTGGTCAAACTATCTGCTTGATAGAAGCGTGAGTGTGTCCAAACAGGCTGTCTGGAAATGTTGAAATTCAGTGTCTGAATTCGTGTCTCCTCAACAGTGAAGAAAGGGTATGCCTGATGAGAGTAGTGCCATAGTATTTTAGATGGTTTTGATGTGCGCAGATAACGTGGCCTTGAAAAGTCGGGTCCTGGCTACTTATTCCTGCTGTCTTTTAATGGCACAAGAAATGGCCATTGACAGCAGCTGGACACCGGCCTAGGGGGGCCAAGAGGCCAGTGGCCCCGGGGCTGTGCCAGCCATGGTGGGGCAGCAGGCCCAGGGCAGTGCCTGTCCCTGTGCTGGCACTGCTGAGGCACCTCCAGTGCTGGGGCAGTTCTGGGCCCTCAGACAAGAGAGACCCTGAGGGGCTGGAGCGTGTGCAGGGAAGGGAACGGAGCTGGGAAGGGTCTGGAGCAGCAGGAGCGGCCGAGGGAGCTGGGGGGGCTCATCCTGGAGAAAAGGAGGCTCGGGGGGACCTGCTGGCTCTGCAACTCCCTGACAGGAGGGGGGAGCCAGGGGGACTTCAGGCTCTGCTCCCAGGGAACAAAGGACAGGATGAGAGGAAACAGCCTGAAGTTGCATTGGGAATAGTGATAGTGTTTGGATGTCAGGGAAAATTTCTGCATGGAAAGGGTTGTCCAGGCCTGGCAGAGGCTGCCCAGGGGCAGTGGTGGAATCCCCATCCCTGGAGGGATATAAACACTGTGTGGATGTGGCACCTGGGGACATGGGTTAGTGGTGGCCTCGGCAGTGCTGGGAAATGGTTGGACTCAATCTTAGGGGGATTTTCCCACCTTAATGATTCTGTGTTTCTAAGGTCAGTTTTCATCTGACAGAATTTGATGACCCGTCAAAACAATTTTCACAATGTTAAGGGGAGTAATAGCGACCAAGCAGCCAGGGGCACAGGGGAAGTTTTGAGTTTTTTGGTGACTGACTGCAGTCAGTCTTGTGTTATAACTTCAGCTGAGGTCGGATCTATGTTAGAACACCTGGGTGTAAACTCTGTGTAGTAAGGATTAGGGAAGGCAAAGTCAAACCACCACAGTTCAGTCCTCAAATTCTTCCACAATTAACCTTTATAACGGAGTGAATAGTGTATTTGCTTTGAAGAGATCTTTGTGATGCATGTTGCCAGAACGTGATACGAAAAGGACAGGAAGTTTTTTGTGAGAGTTGAAGAATCAGTTTTGTTGGCTAAACAGTCTGTGTCTATTGTACAATGTATATACACTGTATACAGTATGATAGAATGTGGCTTTTTAAAAACTCCGCCTTGCTGTGCCATCATTTCAGCAGTGAAACCTATGTGCCTGTCTCTGTTCATGTCTTCCTTTAACACTGCCGAAAATAAAGGTAGTTTCACAACAAAGTATTCAGAAATTGAGAAAAAAAGTAAGGAAGTGATTAGAATGTGTTGGAAGACAGGTCATAATACTGATTCATCTGATTTTTTTGTTCTTGTTTGCTTGTTCCTTGAAGTGAGCCAGTTACTTTGTGTTACAGAATGTGCTTCTGCCTGTGAGTTTAGGGTAGCACTGCATGAGTTACATTAAGGTTTTGTTACTATTGTTTCAGTGTGAAAACAAGTCTTTGAAATTATTAACACAGCCAAGCTGCGTCCTGGATGCTTTGTTTCTTCATTTTAAACAAGCTGCGCTCTTTTGTTTTGTGAGGGTCTGGGTAGTAGCTAAGGTACGATGGTGGAGAGTAGATGCTTCATCATGGTCCTTGAAAAGACCTTCTTGGGGCACTCCTGGCTCAGCTGTGCTTATTTCTCTCTCCTTTCTAGAATATGGTATCGAGTTTTCGTGTTTCTGAACTGCAAGTGTTGCTGGGGTTTGCTGGACGTAACAAAAGTGGCCGCAAACATGACCTCCTGATGAGGGCTCTGCACTTAGTGAAGAGTGGCTGCAGCCCGGCAGTTCAGATCAAAATCAGAGAACTCTATAGGCGTCGGTACCCAAGGACGATTGAGGGACTTTCAGACTTATCGGCAATAAAACCTGCGGCTTTCAACCTGGACAGTGGTTCATCTCCTGTGGAGCCTGACCTGGCTGTTTCTGGCATTCACCCACTCCCTTCTACTTCGGTCACGCCTCAGTCTCCTTCCTCGCCTGTCAGGTCCGTGCTCCTCCAAGAAACTAAGTCCCACTTTGAGATGCAGCAGCCGTCCCCTCCGATCCCACCCGTTCATCCTGATGTCCAGCTGAAAAGCTTACCTTTCTATGATGTGCTTGATGTGCTCATAAAACCCACGAGTCTAGGTAAGTGTTTACCACCTCTGCAGATGGCTTAATTAATGAAATAAGTGTTGCTTCTGACAGTACTGAGCCCAGACTTAAGTGGCTTTTTGCACCTGGGGAGAAGTGGGAACGCCCTGCCTTTCTCATCCTTACCCTGTCCCTCTCTGCACCACTTGTCCCCAAAAGTGCAAAGCTACACTTCACAGAAAATAGTGTTCTCTTTTGTAAATGTAATAAGATTAAAGACCTTTTTCTATTGAGTATTAACTAATAGAGCCAGATAGTTTAGTTGGAAGGTGCCTACAAGGGTCATCCAACTCCCTGACCGAAAGTTGAAGAGTAATAATTAAAGGCATTGTCCAAATGCCTTTTAAACACTAACAGGCTTGGGGCATTGACCACCTCTCCAAAAAGCCTGTTTTCATGTTTGATCACTCTCCTGATAAATAAATGCTCCCTAATACCTTGTCTGAACCTCCACCTTTTGGCCGAAAGATTTGCATCTGAGAACTCTGCCTGTTACAGATGAGGAACAGTTCTGTGGGGGTCAACAGGAAAAGGATTTCAGAGCCTTAGTAACTTGCAAGTTGCAACAGTGTAAAGAGAACAAGTTCATTTGTTTATTTTACCCTTGTCTCACTGCAACAATTCTGCAGGCTCTGACACCTGTCACTGGAAGAGATACTTTGTGCTGGGATGTTCAGCTTTGAGCTCAGAGCAGTGAAGGTTTCTTAGCCTAAAGGTTGTTGCCATACTGGATGTTACAATGTGGAGTGGACCTTTGTCTTCCAAATAACCTAAAATGCAGTTTGCCTGCCTCAAGTGGCTCAGTCTTCTATATTTAATTATTTGGAACTCCATTTTCTGTCTTGAAGTTCAACGTGGCTTACCTTAAAAGGCAAAAAAAAGTTCCCTAACTATTTAGTAATATTGCAAGCTGTTTGCATCCTATTAAACATTTTATTTTTGAGACTGATCATAAAGTTCTTTTAGTCTGTGACTTGTATTCATTGGTCATACTTCAGTACCTAAAGCAGAAAACTTTACTAACAAATATTATTTGCAGTACCTGTTGGCACTTTTGTGTGTGTGTTGTGACACCCTATTACAAGAGGGTTTAATATCGACCTGGATATTGGTGCCATAGGTATTTTGATGTTGGGCAGCTCTGGCTTGTGCTGTCATTGCCTTTGCAGAGATAACCTGTCAGTGCCACAATGGCCTGGATGAGCAAGGGAATCAGATATGAGGAGTAATTGATATGCAAATAATGGGCCCTTCAGATGTTACAGGGATATTGTAATATTGACTGAGAATCACTCTAATCAGGGACTCATGCAAATTCGGCATTCTTTATTTAATATTTTTATATTTATGTGGATAACTTATAGTCCCAGTTAGTAGATCTTGGTAACTGGGACATGGAACAAACAGTTTTTGGGTGGGAATTAAAGATTCAGGTAACAGGTAGGTCAGAGTTCAATCTAGTTCACTGCAACTCTTTTATAAGGGATGAGTGTGCATATTGTTTTGCACTAATATGAGAGCACAAGTGTGGGTGTGGGCTTTTAACCCACACTTAATTAAATATCAGAATATTTCTATGGTCCTTTATACATGTACTCAAGTATTATTTTAAAATATCAAGTGCTTTCTGTGGTAGGTATGTGCATATGTGCACAATGTAGCTGTTTGTAACTGTTTGAAGAACTTGATGTGTGTTTGCCCCCCCTGGGCTCTATTTCATGTTTGTCTTTTTTTGTGTGTTTTTTTTCTGGGCATAGAGATGTTATCTGCTCAATATTGCAGTGTCCAAGGCAGTTC
Source organism: Oxyruncus cristatus (assembly GCA_013399855.1). Lineage (NCBI taxonomy): Eukaryota > Metazoa > Chordata > Aves > Passeriformes > Cotingidae > Oxyruncus > Oxyruncus cristatus. The sequence continues at coordinate 344,369 of VXAY01002792.1, forward strand.
AGCTCTTACAAGTATGCCTGGTTCAGTTGTGCTATTTTTGCATTTGTCCTCCTTGCTGCTTATTTTAAATTGGACATGTCTAGTCTGCCTTTTTTCAGGTCAAGATTTCTAAGTTTTTGAGTTGAAAGTAGAAAAGTAACATGTGCATACTATTGACATTTAATACTAAAATCTTGCTGTTTCCCGTCACTGACAGACAAGTTGGATTCTGATGTGAGAGTTGTAGTTAGTTATTTTTTTTTTTGCCAGCTGCTGCTGATGGGTAATTCCAGACACAAAGTCCAGCTGGCTTCTCTGGCACTAGGGATTGTGGTCTTGCCCTCCCTCCCCAAAGGTTTAGTTACCTTTAGCTGTTTTTGAATTTTCCACCTGCCCATTGATAACTTCTGGGGCACATTCTCTTCCTGTAGTACATTACAAGAGTTGTCAGCATCTCCCTGGTCCTCCTTTTGCCCGGTATCCAGGGTAATATTTTGTTGTGTGTTTGTTTGAACCTTCCTACCTCGGGAGAAAGGATAGTAACACAGTTTGCCAAGCTGCTTTAGTACTGAAGTGTAACATGATGTTAGACCATCTGAGTGTCGTTGAATTAATGATTTGTTCTCTTGCTTTCCTTGTGACAGTTACATGCAATTCAAACACAATTTGAGTTTACATTCAGTAACTTATGCCTTATTCCAGGAGAAACTCAATTGCAGATCATGCTTTCATCAGTGACTTTAATCACCATGGTTCAACCTCTTTTGTGTCTCTTTTTCTAGTACAGAGCAGTATTCAGAGGTTCCAAGAGAAGTTTTTTATCTTTGCTTTAACACCTCAGCAGGTCAGAGAAATCTGTATTTCCAGGTAAGAAATGAGTGTGGCATCATGTAAGTAAACTTGTGCAAAAATTCAGGAGAAAGTGTGGGGTTTTTCGTTCATTTTGTTCATCACATGCTCTGTAGATGCAGAGTGATAATCCTTGCTGAAGTTATGCTGAGTTTATCTGTCATGTTTTCTTCAGGAACTCCTGTGCATAGAATTTGTGTGCGTTTGGGGTAAATCCCACCCCATTAAAGAGTTAACATTTACTGATTTTTAAATAATTGACACTATTTAGAGAGGTGGAAAGCTTCTCTTCCCTTCATGTTTCCTGTCTGCAGGAATGGAAGGCTGCTTTTATTGTTTGTCCCAGGGTTCATGTTGTTGCAAGACCTGTGGTGTAAACCAGAATAATTCATAGGTGCTTTTTGCTCTCTGGCAGCATCAAACTTTATTGCTACTATAAACTCTTGATAGAGGATGCTGATCCTGAAGTCCTGCATAACTTGGCAGTAGCTAAACAGAAGTGTTGCTTATAAGACTTCTCCATAGCTCAATAAAAGAAAAATGAGAGCAAAGTTTAGTGATGCTGGGGCAGGTGTGCCAGCTCTGTCTGTGTATGACTGGAATATGAGTCCTGCTATCTTAATGAATGCTTCTCTTTTTATCTTCTCTTTGTCACAGGGACTTCTTGCCTGGAGGCAGGAGAGATTACACGGTCCAAGTTCAGCTGAGGTACCTTTTTCGTAGTGTTCTCTTAAAACTTCTTAATTGGCTAATGGAACAGAAGTCTGGGTGTTTGTGGGGACACTTGAAAATTATTCTTTCTCTTTTTTGTGGACACAGGTTATGCCTAGCAGAGACAAGCTGCCCTCAAGAAGATAATTACCCTAATAGTTTGTGTATTAAAGTAAATGGGAAGCTGTTTCCGTTGCCAGTAAGTGTTTGTACTCATCTGTGCTTCTTGGTCACTTATGGGGGGTGTTTTTCTGTAATGTTAGCTTTTTAAAATAGTCAAGCTGTTAGTTATCACTCAAATTCTTCTAATGTTAAATGTGTGGCTTGTACACTTGCTGTGTGAGATAACCATTACTGCTGTTAATCATGTTACAGCCCCTGCATGGACTAATTGTGTTCTAACCACCTATGGCAAACCTATTCTGTTGCAGTTAACAAAATGTCAGAAACAAACCAGTATCTGCATGGAGAATCCTCCTCATAAGTCCTTAGACTGAGTTTATTTGAGGGTGGTAGTTCTTGCTGTGTGGGCAGTCTGAATGTGTGATAGGCCTAAGTTTTCCTTGTCACAAGGGAATGGCATCACCTTCTTGTGTGCCACTTGTACACTGCCCTGCATCTGTTCTGGGCAGAGCAGAGATCATTGTGGGGATGAAGAACAGTCACTTCTTAGGGTTTCTCGCATTTGCTGATACTGGGACAGAACACTGTTGGCAGTCACACTTCACTGGTGTCTCATATTGCAGTACACGGGCAGGGTCACCTGCTTGGATATGCGCAGCAAGGCAAAAGCACTCTCATTCTCAAAATATCTCTGGAATAGGTTTCTCTGTTCAAGAGAACAGAGAGAAACTCTTACACAACCCCTTCAGAAATAGTTCTGGAAGCTATAAAAGATGGAAAAAGTCATAGTACAGAGGTTTTTTTCAGCAGTGGGTTTGCAAAGATGCTGGGTGGGGGGAGAAAGTGTGAAGCTTCTTTTTCAGAATGCCTGTATCCACCTCGGCATGTCAGATGTGTTGTCCGGTACCTTCCCTTCTCCCTTATGCAGCTGTGACTTTTGTTTTTTTCTGTGCCTCTGTGTAGCGTAAATGATACTCTCTGGCTTCTTCCTCCTGCTCCTGTCTTCAAGGTATAAGAGGGTTTCTTTTGTATATTTTTCTGGTCAGTACTTTTTGCAAGTGCCACTTGCATTCTCTGTAATGACCTTCAGCATTTTCTCCTTTCTTTGGCAGATTGTCTTAATTTCTTACAGGAACCAACCAAAAAGAATTGGGTCTGTTGTTATCTTGTGGACATCAGTGTCTTATTAATACAGTTTACAGTTTTTGTAGGACTTAATATAGTTTACAACCTGCTGTGCTGTGTTGTGTTCTCCATTTTTGTGTGTAACTTGTCACAGTCATGGCAGAAACTATTTGTAGTCTTGGATTTGCTTTGCTTTGGATCTAAATCCTGTAGATTCTTCCTGCATGTCATAAGATGATTCTTTCATCTGTTTAGCAGAACTTTAGGTGAGAAAGTGAATAAAACACTGTTGTCTTGGCAACTTCCTTTCCCCTCCTCCTTCACTATGAGCTGAATGACAAATACAGTCTCAGTCTCAGTGCTTCTGCAGACATCTTTTAGTTGATTTGGTCACTTTCTCCATCCTCTGGTGTCTCCTTTCTGTTTCAGGAAGTGTAAGATAACCTCCTTGCCTGAAAGACCAACATTGTCTGTCTCAGTAGTGTTGGTGTTAGGTAATTAATGAGTGATACCAGTCTGTGGTGCCAGCTTGCACAGTTCATAAGTGAGCACTGTCCTGTCTTTCCCTGGTATGGCAGTTCTTGCTTCTGCAGGTGTCTGTAAGTTATTCTTGGTCATCTCCTCGGCTGCAGTCCTTACCAGAAGCTTCATTGAAATGCTGCCAGTGCTGGTTCAGGTTGTGCCAGCTCATGTTAACACAGTGTTTCCTTGTATTCCTACATCTGTGTCGTCCTCTTAGTGTTGGTTCTGAATTACAAGGAATAAATGTAGAGCTTGCCATGCTGGTAACAAGGATGTTGCGCTACAGCAAGGGCTTTTTCTGTTGACTTCTCTTGTAGGGAAGTCAAAAGGTAATTTGCTTTTTGGCTCAGGGGAACTCCATGGACCACTGCAGGTCCCTTTCAAAGGCCAAATATGCCAGGGCGGGTTGGAAAAAGCCAGATGGAAGAGCAGTCTTCTTTCTGTTGATAAATTTCCTGGCTATAGCAGAGTATACCTACTTTCAATAATATGGTTTGTGGAAGACTTAAGGTCCTAATAATGTTGGCAGTTGCTTGCCACTGGAGTTGGCAGCCTGACTAAACGGGCCATTCCGGTTGTGAAAGGCAAGCAGAGTGCTCTCAGCTCCTGGAGGATAGGTAGGGAAGGTTTCAGATTTGTTGTAGGAGTATGAAGGTGAATGTGTTTTCAAGAAAAAAGTCTGTGGAAGAAAACCTCAACAAAAGCTTCACTGAAATGAGTCACGTGCACTGCAGAGTCTATCTCTAAAAAGGGGAAAAAAAATTGGAAAATCTAAGAGAATTTGCATTCTTTCTCTTCTGAAAGCAGGGCAGCTTCACTGTAGGCTGGAGGCAGCAGGGTTATTTTGGCTGGTATGGTGTGGGTGGAAATACCCTCCTAAATATTGCAAGGATGGTGTACTCATCCACATAAGCTCATTGGTAGAGAAAGGCCTACTACAGCAAAGCAACAGGGATATATATACTCTATAAATGGCTGCAGCTGTTTTGTCTGGTTAAAGAAATGGCAAATCATTCCATCTTTTAAATGTGAAATTGTCAGCATGAGTCTGCTGCCTTTATGTTCTGGGGTAAAGCACACGTGGTGAGGTTCCTGGTTGCCCATCTGTGGTGAGCACCACTAAAGGCAGTGATTATCCTATGGCATTCTGGTCTAGTGGGTGGAAGAGGCTGTTTTTATCTCTTTTTTTATTATTACTTTTTTATTTTCAGATTTACCGTCTTTCAAAGTGACTCCTTTTCCAAGCACTAGGCTGTGAATGCATGAGTTTCTCTGGGTAAAGAAATACATGTTTTTTCCAGCATATTCTTTCTGGGAGAGTTTCTTGTATGAAACAACACTGTCTTGAACTAAATGAAATCTGTCAGTCAGTTCTGTGCAAGGCAGAGCTGCAGTCTCTTGTTGGCATCCTTCAGGTGCAGGATGAGTTTGAGGTGAGTGACTGAAGTCTGTCTGTGAGCTCAGAGCAGAGATCCTCAGAGTTTCTGTTGCAGACTGGCTTGTTTTCATCGTGACAGATGCAGGGTGAGAGCAATAAGCTGCAGGCTGATTGCATAGTGAGGAAGTTGGAATTAGGTGATCTCTAAAGTCCCTTCCAACCCAAACCACTCTGTGATTCTGTGATCTCTTGTGCTTAACTTACAGTGTTAGACTGTCAAAGACTGATATTTCTCAGAATAATTGTTGGATTCGGTCTTCAGCCTAGAGACCCTCTAGGTTTACCTGCTTCCCGTAGATCTGTTTAAAACAAGTCTGTCAGCAGACTTGGTAACACATTAATTGTCCTTTCTTCCCACAGGGATATGCTCCACCACCAAAAAATGGAATTGAACAGAAGCGACCTGGCCGTCCCTTGAATATCACGTCTCTAGTTAGGCTGTCGTCAGCGGTGCCAAACCAGATTTCCATTTCCTGGGCTTCTGAAATTGGAAAGGTAAATTGCATGTTCAGTAGGATGTGGGAAGTTGTCTAAATAACCTCTCCTAGCACTCCTGTCCCCCTGCTGCCTGATTTGGCTGGCAAGGCACGCACCAGCAAGTGTTTAGTGTTAGGTGGCTGAACTCACCATCAGTGCCAGGAAACAAAGTTTACTCTAAAGCTATGGTAGTTTTTGGTTACACATATGAGATTCACATACAGATGGAAAGACTTCCTTATGGGATTCACATTAGAAAGTTTCCTTTTAGGGTTTGCCTGAAATGCATGTCAAAAACAGCAAACTCTTTTTGTGTAAATAGTAAATCCCCCTGTGGATTTATGAAGGAAAGAAAGGGAGAGTGCAAGGAATTTCTGACTTCATCCTAGGTTTAAATAACTGTTGCAGCACCCTTTCAGCTCTTGGCAAGTCAAAAAGTACTTACTCCTTTATCTGTGCCTGGTTGTGTAAATTCTGGATTCAGTTACCAAAGCAGTTTGCTACTTAAATTGTTCTTAAAAAATCAAATTCTATGGACTGAAGGCACCACATGTTTCAAAGTGAGACTCCAGTATAAGTTTTTATCTTAAAATTTTCAAAATAAATTGCAGAGAAAGCTAATGCTCAAAAAATAAAGGAAGGGCAGTGCTGACATCAAAGGGTGATTTTTCTATAACAGAGGTGGAGGGAAAGATCTAAGTTGTTGCTTCCCAATCAAAGCACAGAATCTTTAAATGAGTCTAGTGCTGTGTGTGGTCTTGGCTCTGCTGCTTTCTTTCCCCCCTGTATTGCCAAAGCATATTTTTATGGAAGCAGATGACTTAGAATGCTTGGACATCCTCCCTCTTGCTCTGAGAGGTGAAGCGAGTTCTTTGGTTTTAAAGTTGGTGCCAGAACTCACATAGCAGCTGTTGCTTTTCATCCTCAAAGTGAGACCCCGGGGGACAGCATGGGGTGTCAGCAGCTCCTGTGGTGTTGGCATGGACTGGGCTGATAGTTAAGGGCTGCTGAGCAAAGGGGGCATAAACCCCTCAGAGCTGGGCAGACTTGAGCCTGTAGCATCCTCTCTGTAGGTAACAGATGGTTTTTCTTTAAGAAAAAAAACCAAAAAATCCATGTTTCTTAGTGGTTTCACGTGCAATCAGATCAATTTATCTGCATGTCTAGGTAAGAGCTGGTTTTCCTGTAGGTGGTAAAGGAAGAGCAGGGCTGTAGGTGCTGTCTAAAATGCCTGTGCAGTACCCAGGCAGTGTAGGATCCAGAGGAAGGTGGCTGGCAGAGAGTGGAAATAAAAGGTCACAGATTGTGCTCATTATACAGATGAAACCATTATTATCGTGCAGCAGTGGGGCTTGCAGACTTTTCATTAGTGACCTCAAAGAGGGAGTGAGCACTGAACAAAAGAAGCTGGCAAGTGGTGTGAGTTAGGGAGGAGTAGGAAATGCCGGGGAGTGGGGCCAGGCTCAGCAGAGTGAACACGGTGTAACAAGGCTGGACCTAGAAGTGCAGAACAAGCTAAAGAAAAGGTACAAAGAAACTGCGGCAGTTCTGTGCCATCTGAAAGTGTAGTGTTTGCACCATAAAGACCATTTATCTTCTGTCATGTGATCCTTTGAGGTCCCAACTGATACTGGTGAAAAGGGAAGGATTTAGGAAACAAATGTAAGAAGTTCTTAAAGACTGTATGTATGAGATGTCTTTATCTAACTGATCTTTTCAAGAAAAGAGACAAGGTTGTCTCTTGGTTGTGGAATTATTTTTCTTAGTTGTCATAACTGGAGTAAAACCATTGAATTTGATTGGCCAGAGAATTCTGGCACAGTGTTGGTCTTCCTTCCACAAAATTGAAGTTGTCTGTCAAAGCTTTTAATAATGATTAAGCAAAAAGTCAGGTTTTTGGTTTTATTGTATGCTTCAGCTAGTGTAAATAGCGATGTGTTGACATGGTGGAAGTAGTGTATGAAATGAACATTTAACCTTTAATCACTTTCTTTGTAGAGTTACTCCATGTCTGTGTATCTCGTCCGTCAGCTCACTTCAGCTATGCTTTTGCAGAGGTTAAAGCTGAAAGGTATCAGAAACCCCGACCATTCCAGAGCCCTAAGTAAGTCTCATTAACTTGCCTGTGTGTGCTTTTGGAGGGTGGTTGGTGTCTCTCTGAAGCTAAAACTGGTAATGCAGAAGGGATTTGCAGCATTTTGAGGTGAAAGTCCATGCCCAGGGTGTCACAGGTTCCCTTTGCTGTTGCTGAGGCATCACACTTCTAAGTGAGGCTGCCCTGTGCTGGTAGGGAGCACACGTAGAGATCCCATCTGAAATGTCCTTATGGGAATGCCATGAGCACCCCTTACTGTGAGGTGCTGGTAGATATCCTAAATTCTCTTCACTTGTATCTTACTCATTGGAAATCATTTTATTTATCTCTTCACATGTTGGTTTGAGTTTGCTCCACTAACCATGTGGCCCTTAGTGCATCTGCAGTCAAACAACATCAGATAATGTTGCTGATAAGTAGTGAAGCTGTTTGACATTGCTATGAACCAGTTTCCTAGATGCTTAATTTTTTTTAGATGGCTGGGGAAAAGTACATGTACCTGTGAATCAAGATTAGCATTTGAAATAATGATGTCTGTGTATAACTTCTTACTTTATTTTAATAGTTAAAGAAAAGCTAACTGCAGATCCTGATAGCGAGATTGCAACAACCAGTCTGCGGGTATCTCTGATGTGTCCTGTAAGTATGGCTGGGAATTTACAGATACAGATTTGTATTTTCATCTGTAGTGCAGAATTGGGCTGCTTTTTAAAAGCCCTGCTTTAGAAACCTCACTGGCTTTATATTTTATATTAATGAGCCAATATAAAGTAGTGGGGAGAAGGGGCCATCTAAAGCACTTGGCTGTAGCAGCAGTCACCCAGCTGTGGTTAGAACTGTGAATGCCTCAGTTGTGATGCACTGAGGCAAGTTGCTGCTTGTGTGTGTATAGTGATGTCTGTAGAGGGAGTAATCTTGTATATTGAGCTGTTGAGGCTAATGGGGCAGGCTGATTTATAATTAAAGGATACAGTAAAAGTCAGTAAAATCTCGTACCTCCTCGTCTTGATGGCTTTGCTTATACTGCAGCTACCATAGCAAACAAGAACTTGGTCACCTTGTAACAAGATAATTCTGCCTCAGGGTTTCTCTTCCCAGGCAGAAATTGGTCATCCTGAGTCTTACTAGTACGTGGAGATCAGGAAAACCCCTGAATTGTTCAGTTTAAAGAAAACTGTGAAAGCTGATACTTCAGTAGGTAATTTATTAAAAATAGGATCCTAGAAATAACATCGTTGCAGGTCCATTAGAAACGTTCCTGACTGTTTGCAGCTTTGTGAAGCCTTTGAGTATGGATTAATTGTTCCTTTAGGAGCATTGTATGCCCTGTGAGGGGGTGGATTTGTTGGCAGCACCTTTAGCCCAGGGCACCTCTGTAGTGGGCAGAGAGGGCTGTTTCACCCAGTGCCTCTGGATTTGTTGTTAACCATCCAGGCCTGCTTCTGTCTTCTGTTTTGACACTCTTTAAATGCATCTTCTGCAGCTGGGAAAAATGAGACTGACAATCCCATGCCGGGCTGTTACTTGCACACACCTGCAATGTTTTGATGCTGCTCTTTATCTTCAAATGAATGAAAAGAAGCCTACCTGGATCTGCCCTGTCTGTGACAAAAAGGCAGCTTATGAGAGCCTAATTTTAGATGGGTAAGAGACTGGGTTTGCATATTATACAGTTACTTAGAAGTTTTCATTATGTACTTGAAAGCTACTTTTGTTCTTGAAATGGCTAAATCTCATAGTATTTTTTGTCAAAATACTTTAGACTGGGAGGAACTGTTAGACTCTGTTAGTTTCTCCTTTCACGTAAAGAACTATGTGAGTTATCACTTAGCTGCATCATGAGACTCTTGAGCCTGAGTGTATTTCCTCTGCAGAAATCCAAATGTGACATCTAGGGATAGGTCTTCCTTTCACATGTCCCTGTCTCTGAAAGGTGTTAACTTCAAAGTCTAACTCAAAAAATTGCCAAACTTGGTTCAAATGGTGATGATTTGTGCTTTTGCATGAAAAATCTGTGAATTGCAGTGACCTTGGAGTGATATATGGATAGGTTGGGATAATCTTTTCTGATATCTGCAAAGGCTGTAATTACAGGCTTTCAGGTAAGAGGAACTAAGGACAGAGTAGATGCAGTGTGGAAGGTGATCAGAACTATCTTTTCTACTTTGTCTCCTTTTCACTTAGAATAAAAATTTCACTTGGACTCAAAAGGGAAACTTTATTTTTCAGGCTCTTTATGGAAATCCTTAATGAATGTTCAGATGTGGATGAGATCAAATTCCAAGAAGATGGCTCCTGGTGCCCCATGAGGCCAAAGAAAGAAGCTGTGAAAGTCTCAAGTTCTCAGTGCACCAAAATAGAAAGTATGTACATCTGGGTACTGATTGCAAACCAGTAAAAAGTCTTGGAGACTTAGTTGTAGCTTGAATAATGTATGTGGATGTTAGTGTTTGTTTTGTGGAGGGCTTAGTACTTTTGTCTGTCTTGTAATTTGTACTGGGAAAGAAAGAGTGCATTTTTGGGCTTTGTTTTTGCTCTTTGTAATAGCAGTTAAGAAAACGAAAAGGTTGCTTTTGCATCCTTAAACTGATAAGTGAAGACAGAAGTCTGTGCTTTAATATCCTCAATGGGACACAGAATTAGTCATAGAACAGTTACTGGGCCATAACGTTCTCTGTAGGGGCCTGGAAGGTGATATGTAAAGCAGGATCTGAGTTCCTGGTTCTCTTGCAAATAGAAACTTCTGATGTCACCAGCCTTTAGAGAACAGTGTTTTATTTTCTTCTTCAGGTTCCAGCGTTGTTAGCAAACCCTGTTCTGTGACAGTGGCCAGTGAGGTTAACAAGAAGAAAGTTGACGTTATCGACCTGACAACGGAAAGCTCTTCTGACGAAGAGGAAGATCCTCCTGCCAAAAGGAAGTGCATATTCATGTCTGAAATACATGGGAGCCCAACCAAAGGGTTTGTCAATTTTAAAGTTAGTTATTATTCTGTAATGTCTCGGATAAACTGATCTGTGGAAACATGGGCTTGGGATTCAGCTCCACACTTCCAGAGGAGAATTTCTAGGCCTCTCCTTGTGGAAGGTTGTACTGATAATGGTAACTTTGTACAGGCAAAACACTTCTAAGTAGTTTTACACCTCACAAAAGATTTCCACTGACTGTTGCTGTGTTTGCAGGGATATTTCTACGTAGAAAAGGAAGGTGACTAATCTAATGGACAGTGTTCTCATGAGAAAGTAGATTATGCCACGTGGAGGAGTTTTGTGTATTCTTGCTAAGTTAGTGTCATGTTAAAGTGCATCCCTTATCTTGCTGTATGTTATACCCTATATGTAATCTGCTCTGGTGCCCAGGTAGCGAGGGTGTGTGGTGTGTTTCATCCAAGGGAGGCACTTTGCTGTTTTGAATTGAGACAACCTTTTCCTCCATCTCTCTGATAAGCTCTGGAATTTCTTGAACGCTCTTGTTGGCCATGGTTATCAGTCAGTCCTGCACCTTGCTTGGCAGAGCAAACAACTTCCCAAGTCCCCTGGCAACTGCTCCATCTTTAAAGCCTGGCCTGACTTTAGCGCCAGGCTTAACTTTACTGCTGTGCCGCATTTTCTCTGTCCTGATCTTTGCACCTCGGCTCAGGTACTGTTTGTGGCTTCCACAGTGTTCTTGCTCATGGCCTGTGGGGCACTGGAGACCTGCAGGGAGCGAGGGGCACTGGTCAGGCTCGCCAGCACTCAGTGCTCCAAGCTCAGCTTTCAGTAATGGCTCATCAGTTAGTGTTGGTGCATGCGTGTCCGTGTCTCTCCGTGCAGTGGCTTATGTCTTGTACTAAAATAATAGTAGATAAGCCCAAACTCCTTCTGTTTTGCCAGAAGAAATGAGCAGGTACTCTGTGTCTCTATTCCACAAGAATGCGTGTGTGGTCTTAGGTGAGCAGGGAGTTGGTCATCATCGAGCACTTTCAGCAGCAATACTGAAATGCTGTTGCTTTTTTGTGAGGACTGTGGAGGAATCCTTCTGCAAGAGACTCTACTTTTTATTTTTACAAAAAAAATGCTACAAATGCACGTCCTAATGAAGTTTCAGAAGGCACCAAAACTCCTGTGTTTGAGATGACTACCTGCAGCTGTAATTGTAGGAGGACTGAGTTTTCTTGTCTCTCTGTGACCCATGTGTTTTCCTTGCTTTTTGGGTATGGATCTGGCATTTTCATTATTCAAATCTGAGTCGAAGCCAGGGTTTTGGGCAACAGCTTATCTCCTGTAAACAATGTTGCCTGCTAGTTTTGGCATAACTGTGGGGTGTTTTGTAGGCAGGTAGGTGAAGTGTGAGAAGTGCTTGAGAAGGGAGGATCTGAAATCCAAGTTTCTGACACCGGAAGTAGCTTTTAAAGGCAGGAATCCGGGGAGGAGGACATGAGTGGATAACAGGGCTGGAGGGAATGATGTGGAGCAGCTGGGTACAGGATTCTGGGTGTTTCCACCTGACTTGGAGTTAATGAACTATTTTATTCATGTGGCCAGTGCCTGAGCACCTGTGGTGTTGTCGGTAACAGTGTTGTGAAGAGGTCAGGCAGCAGGAGGGAAGGCAGTAAGGCTGGAGCTGGTTGCATGCTCCTGGACAGCTAAACTTAGCTTGGGCTCAGGCTTTGAGTAAAGATGGGCTTATATTTAATTGCCACGTGTGTAATCTGTGCTCCTGGGGGGCTGGATAATGGTCAGTCATGCCCTTGGCATGACAGGTTGGCACTGAGGAGCAGTTCTGAGGAGGAATCAAACTGAGTACTCCTGACTCTGGCCACCTGCACATCCCTCTAGGGGTGCTCACAGACACCCATTTCTGTCTTTGTCACCAATGACTCCAGCACTGTACTTTGTTTTAATGCCAGCTTGCTCTTATGTCACAGCTGCTGTTGAGAGCCAAGATACGGTCATGTTATTATGAAGACTGTTATGAAAGAGGAAATTAGAGTGGATACTTTGTAGTGAGTAGCCACACTGGAGTTGTGTTGTAACCCAGTGACTTGTGAATGAGGGTGCACAGCAGTGCCTGTTTTCTCTCCTGCAACTAACGGCCAGGTTGTTTGTAATTTCCCATGCTGTCTGGAACAGGGTCCTCATGTATCAGCCATCCACTGCCAGAGTGCCCAGCGTGACGACGGTCGATGCTGCTGCTATTCCTCCTTCATTAACAGAGTACCCAGTACCATTCCATCACCCACCAATATCCAGTATTTCATCAGACTTGCCAGGTAGGTGCTGGATGTTTTCCGTGTGTGTTCTGGCAGCATTATTTATTCAAGGGGGCGGGAGGAGGGGGGTAAAAATTGAAGAATTGATTAACACTTTGTTGTTTTTTTTTTTTCTAATGGAACAAGACTATATGCAGTATTGCTCTGATGTGATGTTTAGCCAAGCCCAGTACAGGCTGTTTGCCCAGTTTCAGGTTGCATTTTGCAACAGCAGTGTGCCAAACGTTGCTTTTGGGGTACGAATTGGTACTTGGGCACAGCAGCCAGAGACTGCTCTTGCTGTGCTCAGTCAGACTTTGTGTAAACATCCTGTGGTTACATGCTGTAGAAGTGAGGGAGAGTAGTTGCTTGTTTAAGTTACTAGAGGTGTGAAGGTGCTGACTCATCCCAGCCCTTGGTATAGATACTCTACTTGCTGATTGTAGTGGTGCTCTGTCTAGACTGTATGAAAAAGGTTAAGGTGAGCTACAATCTGTGAGCTGACCTCTATTGACTTTCTTTACCTAGACATACCCTAAATGCCTATGATGTATTCTTCAACACTGCTGCTAAATATCAGACAAAAGGTGGGGATACTGATTGTTTTCTATCCTGGCTCCTTGAAAAGAACACTTGTATATAGGGACTCTGGGGGTTCTCTTGGCCGGCTGTAACAAACCCAGAGCCCAGGAAGTGGTGACTTGTGGTGACAGGTGTCACTTTGGCCTCCTGTACTTCCCCTCTCCCTGCTCCATTGCCTGTTTCCATGCCTCCCCTGCAACATCTCTGGGTTTTTTCCTCTTCTTTCAGCACCAGTTTGGCAATGAGATGGATATCATTCCCCTTGTTTCTCTGTCCATTTTGGCTCCCTTACTGCTCCCTCCCTCCACTTCTCCCTTGTTATGAAATCAGTTGTCTCCTCAAATTGGATGGGAGAGAATGGAAGTCTAGAACTGTTGTCCATCTGTGTCAACAGAAGTTCTAGAATGTGCGTGAACAAAAGAAGCTGTCAATTCTGTAAATGCAGTTGAGCTTTAAATCTCCTTCAAAATTTCTCTCTAATGGAGAAGAGAAGGAGAGATGTCACTGGCCAGAGCAGATGTGGAGGTAAGGGGAGAGGGAGGGAGTAAGTTTATCATTTCTTTCTGTTGACATAGCAAACACAAGGCCAATATTTAGAAACAAAACAAAAAATGTGGTAATTTCTCATTGGTTTCATAATTCTAAACATCTTGCCCTAAATGCTTACACGCTAATGGTGTTTAAGATGGACGCTAGTTGTCACTGCTCTTAGAGGATATACTTTGAACTACTTGTAGTTTCCTCTTCTTCGTTCCTTTTATTTGTCTAGACACAAAACGGGGATGATATTAGAAATGTTTCCTTATTGGCTGCCCGTGGGTGGAGGAAGAGACCTGCTGCTTGTTTTTGGACTTGTGCATGTTGTGACTTTACTTCATTCCAGCATCTTTAATATGATGACATTCTTCATGTCCCAGTTTGGCCAAGTCAGGTACAATATGCAGGGAAACTTGCATTATGAACCAACAGCTCCAAATGGAAACCCCCATCTAAGCAACCACATTGAACCACCCTGCAATATCCAGTGAATAATACATCATTGTCATCCTCATTCTTAAAAAGAGCCACTTGTACTAGATAACTCGTTTTGCTGCTGCCTGAAGTAGTCATTGAGAGTGGTGTCACAGTGATATATTCCATTTAGAAGCTGTGTATCAATTGCAAAATCTGTTCTACAACCACAAAAAAAAATTCCTTAAATTTGTTGTGTGTGAATAAAAGAGAGACTTGTCCATTTATTATCCTTCTCTTCTTCCTAGGTCTGGATTTTCTTTCGCTAATCCCAGTTGATTCACAGGTAAGTGTCTGAACCACTGTGGCGTTACTTTCCAAGTCTGACTTTTTTGTGACATTCTGCTCCAGTAATTATCAGGGTGCTGTTGTCATCCAAACCATGTTTGCAGTCCACTTGCTTAGACCTAACCTCAGACCAGGAAAATCTGTTTCCCCAGCGAGAGCTGGTAATATAGATGCACTAAGGAGGATTCAGTTTAGCCTTACTATGATAAATCCAGGCCTGGAAACTTGCTCCTTACTGGTAGTTTGCCTTTCTAAAGCAAGTACATGCTCAGCAGTAACTTGAATACACCCAGAGTGGTGAGGCCCTGGCACAGAGAAGCTGTGGTTTCCCATCCCTGAAAGTGTCCAAGGCCAGGCTGGACAGGGCTTGGAGCAACCTGGGATAGTGGGAGGTGTTCCTGCCCGTGGCAGGGTGGTTGGAATAAGATGGTCTTTAAGGTCCCTTCCAACCCAAACCATTCTGGGATTCTTTGAAAAGCAGAAAGGGGAGGATAATGGAGAAGGGCTTGTGTCTGCCATCCCTGCTTGCTTACTCTGTTTGCACAACTCTAGTTCTTGGTGTGCACACCTTCACAGTGTTCCACTGTAAACTTGTCTGGTGCTTGTTGTAGGGAAGATGTATCTTCAGAGAATACATTTCCCTCGTGCAGTTAGTCTCTTCACTCTTCATTGTTTGTTTCAAGCAGTACTGTCCTCCTATGTTTTTGGATAGTCTCACCTCAACAAGCAGCACGCCTGGCAGCATCATCACCTCAGCCAGCCACCAGGAGAGCAGCACACTCGTTAGCTCCTCGGGCAGGGCCGAGGCCGGGGTGATAACCAGCAGCAGCAGCGGCAGCGCTCCTGACATCATCTCCCTGGACTGACACTCGGGGCCGCACGGGACTCCCGCAGGCATTGCACAGAGCTGCAGCTCCTCCCTCTGGAGCTCCAGCGTCATCACCCCGGAGGTCATCCTGGTATTTATTTTGAAAGGATTTCCCTTCTGGAAAGTGGGGTAAATTTGTTGATGCCAGGAAACAGAAGTGATAGATTGGTTGGTTGGTTGGTGTTTTGTTGTTTTTTTTATTTTCCCCCTGCTCATTAAGTAGCTGATGTAGGAAGGGCCCTTGGAGAACATGTGTTTTTATGCTTTTAGTTTGTTCTGGGAACACTGCCTTTTTGTTGCTAGGTGGATTCCATACATGTTTTCCAATTTTGTTTTAAGAAACAGCAATAATGTAAAAACCAATAAGGTTGGTTTGTTTTTCTAAATAAAGGAACTTAATCACTCTAGAACAACAACCTGAACAAGGGTATAGAAGTGTATGAGCTAGTGAATTCTCAATATTTTCACTGGGGCCTGTAATAAACTTCATTAAGACAATGAAGGTTTGAAATAGCCATGACGTGTTGTTTGTCTTGTTCCCCACCTCCCCCTTACCTGGGGATATATAGGAGACCTCTGTAAATGGCATTGTTTGGGGGGGTTTTTTCCTAATCTCGTGTTTTTTTTCAAATGCGACAAGATCCTAGGCTGTGACTTCTTCCTCTTTTAAGTTCTTTGGGCTGGGAAGGGGACAGACTATGCAAACCCTGCATCACACAGTCTCTGTGCTGCCATGTCGGAATCAGGACACAACCCCACCACCAGAAACTCCCAACTATGCAGTTGAGAGTACAGTTGCATTCTGTGCCATCTGTAAGGAGACAAAATGGGAATTACTTTCTCAAGTGCAGATGTATTTGCAAGGATTTCTTGCTCATGGTTTCTGTCACTTCAGTAACTGCTGTATCCCACATGGGAATACTGCACTTGGACTGTGGGGGAGGCTTGGCTTTTTGGAAGACAGAAGCCATAGCTGCACAGTGTCCCCATCTAATTGGAATTATGTGTTTAGGGCTCAATGATGCTTTGTCCCATGTTTCCTGGCCTCCTAATTCTTGCTTTTCTACTTCAAAGGGAACAATTTCCTCCTGTTTTACTCCTCTGAATGTGCTGCTTTGTTCGTGTGTATGCAGTGTCTGCCATACACCTGGGGATAACCTCAGCAGTACTGTATGTGGAAGGGGTTACAGATCAGGAAAATAAAGTCATTTTCATAGAGCTGGAATAATGGTATTGTCTATGTATGCTGACATAGCAGCTTTTCCAAGTGGTGTGTTTCTATTGAATAAATGTATTTGAGATTATTCCTCCCTAATGTGAAGGTTTCACTTTTTTTCCTAATTTTATGTTCCTCTTTTGTTATTTCTTTAATTGGGTGTCTGGTGCTTTCTGCTCTCCATTGCTGTTACAGTATTGAACGAAGTACATGGACGAGAAATATTGAAGCAGAATATTTCTAACTCTTGTCTGCTCTGTACTCCCACCTTTAATGCTGCATTACTGTTCCTTATTGCCTTTTTTGTATGATATTTCACAGCAGTCTTGAGTTCACATGTTGGTCTTAATAGTGCATCTAGTCTTTTTCCTTTTCCTTATCTGTTTTAATTTTTTGTACCTGTTAAGGATCAGTTTTAGCATGATTTATTTCCTATAAAACCACGCTTCTCAGGAAGTTTTTCCTGATGGCCTGCAGCAGATCAGTGCTTTCTGCATCACCATTGCACAGTGACTTGACCTGTAAGTAGAGTGTGGAGAGGGGCTCCAGAATAAAGCATTTAATTAAAACTGGTCTTTTTGTTGAAGATGCTTTTTTTTTGCGCTCCTCAAGACACCAGAGAATTTGTTGGGGTGGGTGGAGG
The DNA here is from genome assembly GCA_013399855.1 of Oxyruncus cristatus. NCBI lineage: Eukaryota > Metazoa > Chordata > Aves > Passeriformes > Cotingidae > Oxyruncus > Oxyruncus cristatus. The sequence continues at coordinate 361,526 of VXAY01002792.1, forward strand.
GGGCTGCAACTGAACTGAGGCCTGCACCTCTCAAGCCCTGCTAAGCAGGACTGTGTTGTAGCTAGAGGGGTTTTGGTTTATTTTTCCTTCAGCTAATTCCAGAATGAATTCTTGCCTATCCAAGAACTTCTCAGACAAGGAAAATCTTGGAGGAAAAGTTAGATGACTTCTTCCTGCTTTGTTGCCACTGTGGAAGTTTCTGGTTACTGCTTTGAGTGGACTGTATCAAATATACCTTGAAGCCAACTACAGAAGGAAATAAAGGTGAGATAATTAAAGGTGCAGGTAACAGCAGTGAAAGCCTTCCTGCACCAACTGGCCTTTTTTTAACTTGCCCATCCCTTTGCTGCAAGTTTTTCTGCAGTTCCTTGGAAGTGAGCTAGCTGCTAAAATCCTGGTGACAGAAGGGCTCTCCCATCATGAAGGCTCAGCCTGAGCTGGCTTCTGATTTTCATGCTCCAGGAGGTTCTGCACCTGGCCAGCAGCGGGAATTTCGATGTTCCCTCAGTGGGAAAATAGTGTGTCCAGCAGGCCCAGGGCAGTGCCCATCCCTGTGCTGCCACTGCTGAGGCACCTCCAGTGCTGGGGCAGTTCTGGGCCCTCAGATGAGAGAGACCCTGAGGGGCTGGAGCGTGTGCAGGGAAGGGAACGGAGCTGGGAAGGGGCTGGAGCAGCAGGAGCGGCTGAGGGAGCTGGGGGGGCTCATCCTGGAGAAAAGGAGGCTCGGGGGGGACCTGCTGGCTCTGCAACTCCCTGACAGGAGGGTGGAGCTGGGAGGTGTCGGGCTCTGCTCCTGGGAAACAGTGACTGGATGTTCTGGTTCCGGCCAGGACAGGATTAATTTTTGGTTGTAGCCAGGAGAGGCACAGCCAGGACCCAGAGGTTATTCTGTACCACCTCAGGTCCTTACTGGAAGTGGGGGAAAGGGGTTCTCTCCTAGTCAGGGTAGTGCTGCGTTGGGCTCCCCCCAGGGCATCTTGCATATGAATCTCTTTTATCATCATCATCACGGCCAGGCTTCACGAACAAAGATTAGAGAAGGACTCTACCNTGTCGGGCTCTGCTCCTGGGAAACAGTGACTGGATGTTCTGGTTCCGGCCAGGACAGGATTAATTTTTGGTTGTAGCCAGGAGAGGCACAGCCAGGACCCAGAGGTTATTCTG